>PTEX01000029.1:4425804-4440920 GCA_003342815.1 Eudromia elegans
TGCCGGCAGGACGAGCGTCTCGCCGCCTCTCGCAGGGCGGTGACGGTGGCGCTCGTGGCCCTCAGCGTGGTCTGGATCCCTGTCCTGCAGAGCTCCAGCGGCGGCCAGCTCTACGTCTACATCCAGGCCGTCACCAGCTGCCTGGCGCCCCCCGTCACCGCCGTCTTCCTCCTCGCRGTCTTCTGGCCACGAGCCACGGAGCAGGTAGGGAGCCAGGGGACTCACTGGTGGCCGCTGGAGCACCCATGGGTGCCAGCACCACTGGGGATCCATGGGGGGCTCTTGGCGTGATGGGGAAGCATCGCGCTGGGAGGGCGATGCTGGAGGCCAGACTGGTGGGGAGCAACGGAGACCAAGTGAGGAGGAGGAGGAGGAGGACCAGGAGGAGGAAGGCGCCCCACGCTGCTAACCTGGGTGACGCTGATTCCCAGCAAGCACCGTCCTGGAGCAACAAGGGCTCCTCATCCCCGAGGCCGAAGGAGCCGCCGCTGCCCGGCCCGGGGTGGGGGCTGTTCTCCCCTTTGCTTTTTGCAGGGCGCCTTCTGGGGCCTGGTGGCGGGGCTGGCGCTGGGGCTGGCGCGGCTGGCGCTGGAGGCGGCGCAGGCGGCGCCGCGCTGCGGGCTGCCCCCCGCGCCGCCCGCCCCGCTCGCCCGCCTCCACTACCTGCACTTCGCGCTGCTGCTGTGCGCGGCCAGCGGCGCCGTGGCCGTGGCGGGCAGCCTGCTCGGCGCCCCGCCGCCGCCCGCGCGGGTGAGACGGGGCGCGCGGGACCCCCGCCCCATGGTCACACCGTCCCCGGCACCGCGCGGGGCTCTCACGCGCCCCTTGCGCCCCGCAGCTCGGGCAGCTCACCTGGTGGACGCTGTCGCCRGAGCCGCTGCCCCCCGGTGAGCCCCCTGCCCCTTCGCTGCCCCCCATGCCCGTAGGAAGAGGGTCCCTCGCTGCAGGGAGGATGTTGAGGTGCGGGAAGGGTGGTGGGGCTGGGGCACGGAGCTCCAAGGAGCCGCTGGGGCAGCCGGGTTGTCTAGAGTGGAGGGGAGGAGGCTGCGCGGAGACCTGGGCGCTCCCCACAACTACCCAAACGGAGGTTGTGCTGGGCCGGGGTCGGACTCGTCTTCGGAATAACTACGGATAGGACAGGAGGAAACGGCCTCCAGTGGCACCGGGGAGGTTCAGGTTAGACAACAGGGGGAATTCCTAGAGGACAGAGCAGTCGAGCCCTGAACAGGCTGCGCAGGGAAGCGCCGGCACCAGCAACCCCGGCAGTGCCAAAGGACTGTGCGGACGGGGCCCTGCGGGACGTGGTTTAGCCCATGGCTGACAAGGGACTCACAGCTGGGCTCCACGGCCTCGAGGGGCCTTGCCACCCATAACGACCCCATGAGGCCGCCCGTGTCCCCCCGCAGGCTGCCCGGACGGGTCCCCTCGTGGCCGCGCCGGTACCGAGGAGCCGCTGGCCGCGTCCGAGAGCCCGGCGTGGGCGCGGGTGTGCGGCGCCAGCGCCCTGCTCCTGCTCTGCATCAACGTCTTCGGCTACGCCTACTTCGCCTAGCTGGGCCCCGTCCCCGCGGCGGGGCAGGGGGACACGGGCAGGGCGGGAGGGCTTTTCTGTRCCGTGTTTGGTGTGGGGGGTGTTTCCACCGGTGCAACGAGCTGCGCGTCCTCAGCGTGCTGGTGAGAGCCGAGGGGGCAGCAAGGGAGCCGTGCCCGGGGCTCGGGGCTCGTGCATCGAGGTCGACACGGGTGGCTCCGGCCAGGCCCCTTGGAGAGGCGCGGAAGGACCGACCCCGCTCGAGGCTTTCATCCAAACACACTTTATTAGCTCAAAACAATAATAAAAACAAATTTAAAAAGCTGGTCCCTGCACGCCTGGGCTCCCCTGCACCCAGCGGGGGACCCTGGGACCAGGGGGTCCAGCGGGGGACCCTGGGACCCACCGTGGAGCAGCGGAGCAGGATCCCGGCATGGAGCAGCCGCCAGCGACGGCCGAGGGGCTGCGGCAGCACCGGGACCTGCCCGGCTCTTCATTCCCAGCACACGGAGCTGGGGAATCCTGGAGCCTCCTGGGCGGCTGCTGCGGAGGCTCCGCAGGGCTCACCTGACGGAGATGGAGAACCCTCCCGGGGCGCTCCCGCGGATGAGGAAGGCTCCCGGTGCTCGCGCTGCAGCAGCAGCAGCTCCGCGGCCGCTTGCCGCGAGATCCTGCCCGCGTTCCAGCTGCAGGGACAGCGGCGCCGTGAGCCGGCCCCGCGCGGGCTCTGCGGGGCCGTTTGGCCACCGGGGTGGATGAGGCGTCGCGCGCGGGTGGAGAGAAACAGGCCTGGGTTAGGCTGGGCTTTAATGACCCGGTAATAGGATTGCGGCTAATGTGGCGCTAATCCCGTAAACGTGCCTTGCTCCCCAGCTACGGCCGCGTTAGCGGGACCGCGGTCCTGTGTGTGCGGCTTGCAGGGACGGGCCATCATGGTGCAGGGCCCCGGGGACGCTGCCCGGCTGCTCCATGGCTCCGTCCCCCTGTGCCCAGGGCCACCCCGGCTCACGGCAGCCCATGGGCACAGGGACACGCCGGGCGGATGGTCCCGGCGCTGGTGGAGGGACAGGACGGTACTTACGGGTGAGGCTTCACCTTGATGTAGTTCTTGGGGACGAAGCCTTTGGCGCCAAAAAGCTCAGCCTTGTACCAGTCCTGGTCATCCTCCATGTTGAGGATCTGCGGGGAAAGGAGCCGGTGTCACCCGGCGTCCCCCGGCGAGAGGGGTCRTGCGCACTGCCCACCCCGGAGCCCGCGTGAAGGGGGGCTCTGCAAGGCCCTGGCAAAAACTGGGTGGGCCCGAGGGCCRGGGCTGCTCTGGAGCAACCTGCCTGGGAGCCGGGGACGTTGGGGACGCCGCAGGCAGCAGCCCAGGCCCCGCATCCCTCCTGGGCACGCGGTGCCTGGGCCGGAGCGGGACAGCCCCGGCGAGCGGCAGGGCTGGTGCCCCCATCCGCCCCACGCCACCCACGTGGGGCGGCCCCGCTGAGCAAGCAGGATCCGAAACGCTGGTGGCTGCGGGGGAAACGGGGGCGGGAGGACGCGGGCGGCCCGGGATGTGGGGCCGTGTCCTCGCTCTGCCCGGCACGCGCGGCCGGGCTCCGACTTCCCCACGGCCCCCGTGTCCCCGCGGTGGGCGGGGAGGAAGGAGCCAGGTCCAGAGGCATTGTGGGATGGGATGGAGACTCTGTCCTGGCACATCCCAACATCGCTGGGCATCCTCATGTCCCTGCGCATCCCTGTGTCCCCCTGCACATTGTCCCTGTGCTTCCCTGTGTCCCTGTGTATCCCCACATCACTGTGCAACACCACATCCCTGTGTCCCTGCACATTCCTGCATCCCGCGCAGCCTGGTGTCCCATCCTGGCCCAGGACCCAGCACTCTGCAAAGGCTGCTGCAAAGGCAGCAGCTCTGYGGCCCAAGTTGGCACCATGCGGGAGACGTGGCCGGTGGCGCCGTGACGGGCACCCCGGCCGCTGGCCGTGCCACCGTGCTCCCAAACCCACTGTGGTCCTGCGCTCCCACAGGGCAAGCCCCAAGGGGCAGGAAAGCCGGGCACATGCTGCTGCGGTGCTGCTGCGGTGCCATCGTGGTGCCGTCCCCGCGATCCCTCCCTTCAGCATGTCACCCTTACGGAAGGGCAGCTCGTCCCTCTCGGTGGTCTGGAAGCTGCACAGAGCCACCGACTCCATGGCGGGGCCCGGCAGCGGGAGCGGGGCAGGAAGCGGCAGCGCGGCCGGGGCGCYGGCACAGGGTGGGGAGCCCCGACGCGCCGCCCGACGGGGCCCCGCGCGCTCTGCCAGCGGCTGGCGGCCCCCCGGGGGAGGCTCTGCTGTCTCGTAAGGGCTGAGCTCCTGGGGGGGCCTTTCCCGGTGTGGGCAGAGGGGCTGRATGGCATCGGGGTGGGCGCCCTCCGGCAGCTTCCGTATGGAGCGTGCGGGATGGGGCGGTGGCCCCGTGGGGAGGAAGTGCATGGAAAATTCCCGCTCATGGCTGTGCTTTGCAGTAAGGAGTTAAAGCGGGGACGGCTGGGACTCGATCTCAGCACAGGGACTCGGACAGCGAGGTGAGGAGGAGGAGGAGGAGGAAAAAGAGGAGGAGGAGGAGGAGGAGGAGGAAGTCGCCACCCTCTGTCCCAGCAGGGAAGAGCCAGCAGCGCTCTGCTCTGGCTAACACGGAGACCCTGGAACGGGGCAGCTCCGTTTGTGACCACAGGGCTCCGGTTCTCCCGAAAATCTCCCCTCAGTCGAGCGCCTGGGAAAAGTGAACAATCCATGACCCCCCAGGACCTCTGCTTGTCCCGGGAGAAGTGGAGTGGGAATCACAGTCCAGAGCCGCGCGGAGCAGGGCCACGTCCCAGCGGATCTCCGGGCCCCGGGAAGCGGCGCTGAGGCCGGAGGGCAGGCGAGGCCGTGGGAACGGGCGCGCTCCGTGTCACGAGCAGGCCAGGGCTCAGCAGCCCCCGGGGCACTGGGAGCGTCTCTGCACCGGGGGAGCTCCCGGGAGCGCCCAGCAGCACCTGGAGCCGGACGGTCCCTGGAGAAGCCCCCCGAGGATGGCGCCCAGCAGYGGGACTCAGGACCGGAGCAGGATGGGCTCCTGCCAGCAGAGGGCAGCAGGGGGACACCGGGGACACGGGGACAGTGCCCGGCCAGCGCAGGCCCTCTCGACCCCTCCATCCCTCAGCGAAGGGCTGGGGGAAGCGGGCAGCCCCCTCGGCACCTCCAGTAAGCTCCACAACAGGGGGGTTCTGCATTCCCCCTGTTTTCTCCGCATTTGGGGCAGTGCAGCCCGTACTGGTGCAGGGGAAGATGCGGCTCCGGCGGCTCCACAAGAGCCGGGTGACAAATCCACATCCGGCAGCGCCAGATCCTGCGCGTGGAGCMGGGGCCGCCACCATGGTCCGGACCCACATCCCAGAGCCCCCCCCGGATCCTGGGTTGGAGCAGCCGCCCCCAGCACAGGTTGCTGGCGTCGCCCCTTGCACCGGGCTCCGGGTGCTCCGGACTTGCTCATTCTGCAGCAACATCCTGTGTTCACCTGCCTGGCTGCAACACGGGAGGAAGAGGAGGGCAGGAGCCTCTTCCCCTTCCGCTGCAGCCCGAGTGCATTTTAAGGAGGCGATTCCCAATCCTGGGCCCCCAGAGCCGCAGGGCTGCATGTGGTTGTTTCCTTTTCCAGTGTTTCAGATGGAATTTGCAGCCTGATGCCACCCGAGCTGGTGGAGGAGCCACAAAGACCTGAGATAAACCTGGTGACCACAATAGCCCCGATGGGAGCTCYGGCCCTTGACCAGCTCCTTGGTGCTCCTGGTGTGAAACCACCGCTAAAGCAAGGGGACAGCCCGGATTTAGCTCCATGGCATGGACGGATCAGGGACACCTTCTGTGACAGCTTCACACCCACGTGCACGGTGCGACCGGCAGATGAAGGTCCCAGCCTCTGGCTCAGCATCCGGTGCTGCCGCCTTATCCGCTCCCTGTGCGGAGCCACCCCGGACACAAGGAGCAGGAGCGGCTGCCGCTGGGAYGGGGACCCCACGTGCCTCCCGCGGGGCCTGCGGGCCGCGGTTTGGGGTTTGCCCAGCTCTGGGCACGGGCACCAGCTCCGTGTGGGCTCCAGGCTGCAGCGGAGGCTCCTGCATGGAGCCGGTGCRGRGAGGAAGGGGTTAACCCCAAAGGCRGCAGCAGCTGAAGTCTATTGCAGCCTATAAAGGGAGGTGGAAGCCGTGAGCTGGGTTGGTTTGGTGATGGAGAGGGGTGTTTGGGGCTCTTTCCTGATGTCCTGCAGTGTCCTGGGGTGTCTTCCCTTTGCAGCTTTTCCTTTTGCCCTGAGAGGGGCAGGTGAGCAGATGCTCCCTGCCTGGCTGGAAGCAGCCTGTAGTGCCCGTGGTCGTGTTGTGGTGGCTCCTGTGCTGTGTGTGCGTGTCCTGYTGGGCTTGGCCTGGGTCTTGGGGTCGTGCTGGGACCTGCTGCTGTCCTTAGCTGAGGTTAACCCTAAATCTGCTTTAAGCTGTGTGTGGGGATCCTGCTGTGCTGCTTGTGAAAGCCTTGGGATGCCTCCGGCTGCACCCGCTGGGCTCTCACCTGGGCATCTCTGACAGAGAGACTTAGGAGAGGATCAAGGGCTCGGGCATCTGGCCTCCAGTCTTGCCATGTGAGTCAGGGGGGTGCTGAGCCCCTCCAGCCCGTCATTCGGGTGGGTTTGGGGCCACAGCAGCCACCTGAGCTGGGATTTCTCCATCACTTTTTGTGGGTCTCTTTGGAGCAGCTGAGGTCACAGGGAGTGGGATCAGGAGGCTCCTCAGCAGCAGCACCGGCCGTCCCCAAGGCAGGAGCAGGGCTGGAGTGCAGGGAACCCAACCCTGGCCTCTGCTAGGGAGGAAATCTGTGCTCTGGAGCTGCAGGGCTGAGGCAACTGGCCCCGGGCAGCAGGAGAGCGCTGGGATTTGCTAAACAAGTCCAGTTTGGGGAACCCAGGAGCTTGCTCCGGTCCTGGAACAGCCTGGAACCCGGGCAGCAGCTCCCCCAGCAAGGACATCTGTTATTTTCCTAGGATTTGAGAAGAGGGTAGGGAAAAAAATAAAACCAACATAAAGAGGCCAGAGCGAGCAGCCCAGAAAGGCGTGCGTGGGTGCGGGACGCTGCGGCGATGGCAGTGACTCAGCGCGAGGACGACATCTGCTCTCCCGGGGCAGGGGGGCTCTGGGCTGGGACGGGGCCGATGCCTCGCGGGGTGCCGGGGGCAGCGCTCCCCGTGTGGCCCTGGYGGCTCCCAAACGAGTTATTAATAACCGCTAAGGGCAGCGCTGGCATYGTGGGCTCGCCGCTTCCTCCTGGARGACGCGGTGGCCTCTCTGGTGGGTGCAAAATCCTGCAGAAAGAGGGGAAAAGAAGGGGACTCTGTGCAGCAGGTTCTGTGGTCTTTGCCAGGGCCGGTGGAGCGAGTGAGCTGGGAGGGAGGAAGAGGAGGAGGAGGAGGAGGAGGCTGCTGGCCCGTTCCTACTGCCGGAGGATGTGCGTGCTCCCGCATCCCTGGTTCATCCAGGAGGAGGGAGCCGGGGCCGCTGGAGCGGGGCCCACCACGATAATTCACACGGTGCCGGATGCGCCGTGAGACCGGACGGGATCCGGGCGCTTTGCTCCTCTTGAAGCCGCCTATTCAGGAGAGAGACGAGGAGGACAAGAGGGAGGAAGCCGAGGGAATCCRGAGCACTGAAGGCTTCTGTTCGCTGCCGCCGACGGATGCAGGTGCAGCCGCCGAGGCCCTGGATGCTTTGGCCRCTTTGCGCTGCCGTTTCCTGAGGGGGAAGCGGAGACGCAGGCGGAGGAATGTCCCCGGCCTCGGGTCGCCCTTCGCGTGTGTCCCCCGGGGTGGCCTCGGCTGTTGTCTTGAGGTGACAGCCCGGAGGGGATTCTCTGAAGCCTCGTGCAGGGTTGAGCGCTCCATCCGCTCTGCCCCGTGCTGAAGCTCTCAGCCTCGTTGCCTTCCCTTCCCCAGGGGCTCACCTTCAGGAAGCACTTCAAAATCAAGTCGATGTTTTGGTTTGTGGTGGTTTTTGTTTGGTTGGTTGTTTTTTTTTTTTTAGTTTTTTTGGTCAAATCTCTGCCTGCCCTGTTGCCAGCTTAGAAATTAGCCAGCAGCCTCAAAGGTCACTGGGGGGAATTTACGTGTGCGCCCGCCCAGCTCTACCTACGCAGGGCTATTGCATCTGCTTGGGTCTTTTTAGAAAACGAGCTAAAAAAAGCTGCTGCCGTCACTCGTGGCACAGCCCTGTCTTGCACTGGGTTCCTGTGTGGGGGTTTTTCCTGTGCAAGGCAAGAGGAAAGAGCGAGGGACTTCAGGATGCCCCAGGAAAGCTCATGGATTCTTCCCTCGRCCTGTGCTGGATTGCCATTCCTGACGCATCAGCTTTGGAAACACAGGGTAATTTTCCAAAGCTTTCCCAGGTATCTGCCTGTGTGAATGAGACCAGGATCTGGCCTGGCTTCTTTGAAGGAACACGGCCAGGTCGTTTAGCTCCAAGATGCATGGAGAGGTTTTGTGCTCCAGCTCACGTTATAAGCTGTGTTCATGCAAGGCATTTCTTCATTTAAAAGGAAAAGTTTCAGCATGCAGCTGCTTGAGGAAAAGAATTAGATATGGGAATAGACAGGGATTTTCTTCTATTCTCCTAGATCTCCCCTCAATCCATAGCTTGGACATTCCCAAATTGGAGGCGTATCCAAAGATGCCTTTTGCAAGGGCCCCTGTGGATGCCGGGAGCTCCGGTTTCCCGGCTCCCTCTCGGTGCTGGCCTTGCTGTGAACCAGGAGGCYGGATCCGGAGCCGCGTGTTTCTCGCGATTCCCAGGTGCAAGCTGCAGAAGCCGAGGCAGACCCGCTCCGTACGGAACGCCACTCGGGAAGCATTGCACAGGGAATAATGCAGAGCAACGGGCGCATGGCGCTTGCCTGGAAGCCTCGGTCAGTTCTCTGGAGGCTCAGAGCAGTGGCCTTGCAGAGGAAGCTGCTTGTAAGACGCTTTCCAAGCAGTTAGGACCCTTCCAAGCATGGTTAGACCTAGCGAGGCGGGTGTTGGGAGCTTTCCTTCTGGCCCGCTGCTGAGCAGTGTGGGTTTTTAATACATGAGGCTCAGGCTTRTTTGGCTTTCGCTCTTGCTGGTCAAGTTGTTCAGGCTCCGCACCTCAGCGAAGGCTGGTTTTGACACAATCCGCCACGGGTGTTTCATGGTTTCATTGCACCCCAGCTCCGTTGCGCTCAAGGGACGTGCGAGCAGAAAGAGGCTTCCTGCGGCACGGAGGAAACTCGCTGTCTTTAGCAAGTTGCTTTGCAATTATTTCTGAGTAAGGTTGCGGCTATTGCGGTTTGTGCCCCAGAAAAAGCCTGAGCACGGCCAGTTCCCAGCCGTGCTGGTGCCTTTCACGTTCTCTGATCACAAGTGTTTGATTTTGAAGATCAGAAGAGAACAAGTTCCTTTGACTTCCTCTAATGTTTGCAAGGTCAGGGAGCAAATCCTGCCGCTCTCCACTTCGTTCAGTTCRTAAGAATGTGGAAGCTCGTGGGAGTATTAATTATGGCCAATTATAACCTGCCTGACCAGCCCCGGTGCTCAAATGGCTGCTGAAACTTGCTCTCCTAGAAGAAGGGGATTTTTCTTCCAGACTGATCTCCACCAAAGGAACCGTATGGTTTCGAGGAGCTTCTTGCCTGCGGTGCCRTGCAGTTCGCGTTTGCTTTGTGAAGTCCTAATGCCCCGTCTTGAATCTCCTCCAGCCCAGCTGGTGACTTCTTTAATCTGCTTGTTGATTACCTAGGGGCCATGTATTTACAGCTCTGCACAGTTGTTTAGTTTTTGCCTTATGAAAACACCTGGGAAGCCCTGCCAAGGAGGAGATTTTTTTCGTGGTAGGTCAGCAGCAACAAACGAGGAGCTGAGACCGCAAATGGAGATATGAAAGTTGCAACTGGATTTGTGAGCCTGGGAACTGAGGAAGTCAGTTGCAGAAGTGGAAATCAGAAACTTAGAGATGGGCCCAAGCGACGCAGCGCCTGTGCTGGTTGCTCTACAGAGCAGCTACATCCTCTGTGTTCATCAGGCTGGAGGGAAAACTCCCAGCTCTTCAGCAGTGCARTGATGCTCAGCTCAGTCCCACCTTGGGGCCTGGTTTTAAACCTTTGGTAGCTCAAAATGCCAGGAGCTTCCAGTAYGAGGTCTGATTTAGGGGTCCTGTCCCTGCTGCTGTCACTGGGATGGTGACAGTGCAGACACTTCTGAGCCAAGAGGGACTGTAGCTTTACATGAAAATGGACAGCTCAGCTCACAGGGCTGTGGGTGGATGTGGGACCTTCAGCATATGAGCTGCTCTGGGAGAGGAGCACACGTCAAGGAGGCTCCGGTGGAGCAGCCAAGTCTCCTTGTTTAAGAGCAGCCTCCTACAATAATGCTGATTTTGGTTGTGTTTTGCCCAAATCCCTAACCCAGGCCCCAGCTGTGAGCTGCAGAGGACACGGATGTCGGCAGGACGGTGGCTTTTGCTCAGCTGCTGTTTTCTTCCTCCCCAGCCTTACATGGGGTGATTTTGCTCTAGGTGAACTCACCTGGGAGGAGGGTGGATAATCCACGTGAGCTCCTTGCACAACACAAGTCATCCTGGCATTCGCCTGTTATTATGAAGGCTGGASTGGACTGAGGATGGGCCCAGGGCAAAAGGGAGGGTCTGGCTCCTTAGGTGACATTCTTAGGGTGGCTGAAGGAATGATAAAGAGGAGCTCCGGAAGGGTGACGTTGTCTGTCAGTTCCTTCCTGGCAGGAAATTTTTGCAGTCTGGCAGAAAGGAAGTCAAGAAAGGATAATGCAAACTGTGCTAACCGCAAGGGAATCCTTGTCCTCCAGCACGGAGTTCAAGGCTCCAAGTTGGTGGCTCGCCCTGCAGAACCGGATGGTTACTCTGCATGAGACCATCTTCAACTGGGCCTGAGTCTGCCACTCACGACTATAGCGTCCCAATGGGCAAGTGCTTCCAGCTCAGAACAGGCAGGAAAACAGCTGCTTTGGGTCAAATCCACCAATTTTTATCTTATTAAAGACAAACACCTCCCTRGTGTGCAGTAGTGTCTTGTGGTGGCCTTGCCCACTCCTTTCTGCTGACACAGCTGCACATCTGACCCTCTGGTGAGCTGGTTTGGGGAGCCAAACTGGCTGAAAAGGCATCTTCCACGTACAAAAGCRATGAGTTTTCACCACAGGTTGGATAAGGCAGAGGGGATGGGAGGGAGAGGATGGGAATGGGTGGCTGGTGGTGGGGGAGGAAGGGCAGAAACCACAACACCCTGGCTTAGGTCAATTAAACCGTTGTGGAATTTCACCTTAGGCTTCAGTGGGAGTTAATGTAAGCAACACAGTAGCCCTGGCTTCCTGGTGGGGCATGGGGAGAAACTGCTGCTACGGAGCAGCAAGGAGAAAGGAATGAGGGAAGGTGCCCACAGACGAGACCGTCTCTACCTTCTAAAGAAAYCCAACAGTTGGTAATTACTCAAACCAAGCACATTTCAAACGTCACCRCCTCTTACGCTGCCGGTGCGGATTCGTTTCGAGTAAAAGGCAGAATGTGCTGGCGTCAGGTTCCCTCCCCTCTTTCCACGAAGCTGCTARCGTGCTCAGAAAGGGCCTGTTTTGAAAGCCTGTATTAGAGGCGTGTTAATTGTGAACTTGTCAAAATGAATATTTGCATAGGAAACTGTTCTGTGAGTTTGCAGCAAAAATGAAACTAAAATCCTTGTGCTGGTTGTAAACATGAATGATTATGATTAAGTTTGGGCTGATTTTGGCTGAAATCAGGCACAGGTTTACTGGGTAAACTCTCCTCCATTTAATTATGATTTTGCTTCTGTAACTGCCCTTGTATAAAGATGCATGACGAAGAAATTKTCGGACAAGCCAAACGAAATGCGATACAAACTAAACCTTTTATTTTGTTTCCTCTAGGCTGGTAGACAAGCCGTGTGCATGCGGTCTGAGGGCAGACCCTGCGGACCCACGGGTCTAATCACTGCAGGCAACAGCACAGCTCAGACCTTGTGCGTTTCYATGAAATATTCACGAGTCCAGGAGGGAGCAGACCAGGGTGASCATCACCCCATGCAAATCTGAATATACTCCCTATTACTCTCAGCAACATGTAGACGGCTTGGGAAATTCAGAAGGCGGCCTGGGCTCGTCAAGAAATTTCCCACTGCTTTAGCTCTAAGGATGGTAATGAGCGTGTTTGCCCATGTTCTCATTATTGTCTCACCTCTCATTTAATTAGCCAAGTTTCCAAAATTAGGCGGTTTAGAGCTTAACTCCATATTTATCCCATGTGGGAGCATAGAGCTTTCTAGACAGACTGAGGAATGGCAGCTCCCACCGGAGCTGGTGTGCGAGGAGGGTGCTCAGTTTTGTGATGAATGAGCCAGGTTCTCACTTAGCTACTTAATATGGGCTTAAGTGCTGAACATTAAAAACACCTTCATGGGATGATGTTAAGTCTCTATTTTTAAACCGACTCCTTTGAAGACCTATAGGTTAGGAAAGGGAAGGGAAATTGGTAATGGAGCAAAAATGACTGTGATTTAGAGATTGAATTGCATACAGCTAGAGCCATGCATCAGTATAATGAGATTCAGTCTTGTTTGGTTACAAGGACTGGAGACAGAAGCAGAAAATGTGATCCACCAAGGCTGCTCTCAGGAAATGAGAAACAATAGAGTGAGGAAATCAAATTTCAAACTGCAGGGATATATTTATCAAGCTTGCTTAGAATTTTTGCAGAGATTTTTAACCACCTCTGTGCATTTTTTTCAGTATTTTTCTTTTTTTTTTTTTTTTTTTTCCTTTTTTTCCGGTCAGCCGCCATATGGCCGGAGGATTAGATCACTATAAAGCACTGCTGTTTGTGACCCATTTGTTAATGCGGGGCTGGGGTCAGGCAGAAGCGGCGAACGGCCTCGTCATTGTTCGGTGCTTCTCGAGGGCTTGTTCCTGTTGTCAGTCRCTCCGTGGCCAGACGCTTGGCACAAACTCATCAGCTAATTAGTGGTGTGCTCAGCCCCACGTGGCCGTAGTCGCTGTGTGGGCGATATTCGCGTTACGGCGGTGGAACGGGCCCTCCTGGGCCTTCCTGGCAGCCCTGTTTTGCTACGTTAGTCGGGTGGCCGTGGTGGGGCAGAGCCTCATGTGTAGCTGCTCCTCTCCGTATCCTCCCGCTCCTGGCGATGCCGAGGGCCCTGCGCTCCCACTCTCTGCCTCCATCTGCTTCCTCCAGGCTCTGCTGCAGTAACAGTTACTCGGGAGACGCTGTGGTTATTGGTGTCTGATGCTGGACTGGTTTTGCAAATAATGGCCTTGAGCTCTGGCTCTGCCAAYGCAGCTCAAACGCTGCGAGCTCTGTGGGACTGGAGAGTGCCACGGGTCAAGATCCAAGGTGAGGAGCAGCCTGCTCCCAAAGGCCTGGGCAGCACTGGCATGGAAACATTTTGATGCTGGTTTCTGGGTTAAAACCTGTGACTGTGGTTGCTAATATCCCATGAGAGCCACAGGTCCACGCTCAAAGCATCTRCTCGTCCTGTGCGTGTTCCCAGGGACGGCCCCGTTGCAGCCTGGTGAACCTCAGCTGCTGCTGCTGTCTCCATCGAGTACGGGGCAGCGCAGCAGCAACACAACTTCAGGTGTTAGCACAGGTGCAATAATAAAAAAACACAGTTTCACTCAGGTAGAACTACATTTTCCTCACTTGTACGGCGTGGCTTGATGGGGTTAGTAGAAAACAGGGCTTCACTGACGCAGGTGCGCCAGCGGCAGCAGCGCTTTGCTGGGTCGGTGTGTGTGCGTGCACTGCAGACCGGGATCACCTGGAAATGGAGATGAGGATCCCACTGCGTCTGGGCAGACCTGGGAGGGAGCTGCGGCCGTGGGAGGTGGAGGAAAGCCAGCAGGAATCGTCTTTTCCTCACGTTTTCTTCTAAACAAGAACTGCTGTCTTGTTCTTTAGAGCTGTCAGCACCTAATCATTWGTATTAATGAACATGCACAGAAAAATTAGGTTTCCATAGATGTGGGTACTCWGCCTTCATTTGTCCATTGGTAGTTTTTTCCCTAAAGAGGGAAATATTCCTTCAGCTCCTGCTGATAATGTCAGATGCTTCTAAATACTTTACTTTTTCACCCCATATTAAATTATATTCATCTCTCACAGCCCAAGGTTAACCACTAAGCCAGTACCACAGCTAGCTGTGGAAGGCTTGAATTCCCAGCTACCAGATGGTRTTCAAAGCATTTGAACTCGGAGCATCTCCAAACAAGCAGCTTTCAATGCAGTTTGCTCTGTTTGCGTTTCACTGCAGCCCCCGTTCACGTGCGTTCAAACCCGATCCATCTCAGGTTGCAGTCGAGAGGAATTTTGCCATTGACTCCAAAGGAAAAAGGTCTGGGTGGTAAGGTTGCAGGGCCTGGCCTGAACTTCCTTGTGCTTGAGAAGCAACACTTTATAAACCGGGTGTTGCTCCGAGTTTCTCTGCTCTTGTTATGTTTCAGTAAGGCGACTTTCCCTGGGAATTGGGGTTTAAATGAGCAGTACCTGCAGCCAGCCACTGCACAAGCCTCTTGACCTGCATCAACCCCAGCTRTCTCCTGAACATGGATGTCCCATTTGAATTGTATCTTCTTTTAATGGGCGGAAATATTCAAGGAGAAGGGTAACGGTGCTGCCARCCTCCTCCAACCTGTGATCCTGGATGCGGGTTATTCCAAGCGGGGACGAGCACGTGCTCCGAGGCACCCTCCTCCTGCCGGGTTCCCACCTCGGTGGGCGCGGATGAGCCCGGTGCCGCTCTGCAGCGAGCTCCGCACGGAGCGTGGTGACCGCACCGGCCTCCCGCGGCAGCTCCGTTACCACGGGCTCCCGCCTGCGGTTCTGGAGCGTCCCCGGATGCGTAACGCCGTTATTCCACACGGACTAATYGAGCGTCGGGAGAGGGATGGGGGAAGGGAGCAGCCCACAAAAGAGCGCAYGGCTTCCAAGGGGCTCTTTTCAGGGACACGAGTCATGGAGGGGCCGATAACCCACCCCAGGCCGTGCCTTTTGGGGGGAATATCTCCTYCCGTGGGGCAGCACTTCCCCAAGCGGAGGGAGTTTTCCGCATTGACACGTCAATGGGGTGGGCTCCTTTCTGCTTCCAAAGCTGCTCTGTGCTTTCCTGCTGTTTTTCCCCACGGAAACRTCGTGGGGCCCACCACGAAACGCCTCCATGGCCACGATGGAGGCCACGTGTCACCGTCCGTGCGGCTGTTGGGACGTTTCGGCCTCGTTCTGTCCTTGCAGGACAGGATTCACCGCCTGTCTCTGGCCAAGATGTCCTTGTGGGGAAGGCGGTCGCCATCACCCCGAAAACCACCGGCCGCCTCGGTCACCTCTCCTGGTGGATCCGCCCTGCTACTACCCCCCTGGCTCGGCCCTTTCTGAGGGAAAAGGGGGGATTTTCTTCGAATAACCGCGGGGACGGGAGAAGCCCGGGAACGGGGAACAAGTGGGGAAACGTCTACCCG
>PTEX01000029.1:4441171-4496038 GCA_003342815.1 Eudromia elegans
GGCGGCGGCGGCTGCTGGGGACCGAGACACCCCCGTGCGCGGCTCCTTCGCCGTCCCCGCGGCTCCTCCCGCGCCCGGCTCCGCGCTCCCCGCACGCAGCCACAGGTCAGTCCGAGGGGGCCGCCGCGGGGCGTGAGGGCGGCGGAAGAGCCTTCCCCCCCCCCACCTCCCCTCAGCGGCGGGTGGGCGCGGGAAGCGGGGGCGGGGGGGGGGCAGCGCCCGGGTGCGCGCGCGGCCGTTGCGACCGTTGCGGCCGTTGGGGCAGGTGTGCAGGGGGGGGCTCCGCGGCCGTTGCTGCCCCGGGGGCGTCGCAGTGGCGGCGGGGCACCCCCGGGGTGGCCTTTGTTGTCTCCGTTGGGCCGAGAGCAACAGTAGAGCAACAGTTTCCCCCCCCCTCCCCGCGGCGGCAGCGCCTGGTATGGCTTAAAAAAGAATAATTAAAAAAATAATAACAAAACCGCCATGGGGGATTTTTTTTTTCTCCCTTTATGAGGCTTTTAATAAAGTTTCGGCCTACCTGGCCCTCTCCGCGGCTCCTCCCGGAGCCACCTGGCCGGGGGAGATGGAGCCGGCCCGCCCTGGGCGGGGGGATTCGGGCAACTTGGCAAAATGGGCCTAAAAGGGGCGGGTTGTGTGGGCCGGGGGCTCGGCCCGGCCCCCAGCCTCGCCCTGGCCCCTTCTCCCCTTCCTTTTTTATTTATTATTATTATTATTTCATAATTAATACCATCCATTCAGAAGGTATGGAATAGCRTGCTTCTTTTCAATATGATTTTTATTGTCTTTTTTTCCCCCTTTTTTTAAGCTTTGCCGACAGTACCATCTGATGCTACTGATTGGTTTGGGGTAGTCTCTATTTTTTTTGTGTGTGTCTCTTAATCGTTTCTTTTCTTAAAAAGTGTATTTAAACAGGAATTATCACGGACTAGCCACAATGAAAGTTTCCTATTTTAAAGCCATAAGGCATGTTGTAAAAAATGTTTTATTTGATCTCAGTTTTTCCTTGGTTGTATCAAAGCCGTGTAATGCCTTTTTTTTTTTTTTTTTTTTTCCTTTTCCTTCCGTTTTTTGTGTGTGGTGTGGTCATAGCTGGCAAGCTTAGTTATGCTGAAAATGTACATGAGCTGGATGTGTTTCTTTCTCTTAATATTCCAAGAAAACTTCCCAAATGACACATTTTTCATCCGGAGACTTGATGTACTTGCTCTGACCAAGTATGTTGTGGGCATTATGGACTGCAGAGACCAACTTGAGGGGTTCAAATGGCAAATCAAAGCATAAGGTTCAGTTTTATTATTCTCTCTTCTGAAAGATCTGTTTTATGGTAATGTGGAACTCTTGCATAATTCTCTGCTGGTTTGTTGTGTGCAAGGCAAGGTCACAGAAAATTGGACTGTTATGATGTAAAATATGAGACATGATTAAAAAAGAATCTCGTAGTGATATCCTCAACAATGGAAGCACACTTAGGAAGTTCTCCTAAATCTGTTTACCTTGGCAAATAACCTGTCTGCCTCAGATATGTTATTTTCAAACAAACTCATAAATGGGGTTTCATTGTGGAAAAATCAAAACTTTGATAGATTTTGCTCCATAAACTTGAGGTAATGATAAACTGGATAGATCTATTTTTCYAAGATAATATAGTTAAATATTTAATATACGGAATGTTATCAAAAATTGTCCCTTACAAATTAACCCTGACTGTGCATTCCTGAAGATGACGTGCGATAAGGCTGCTGTGGCTACAGGTTGTGCTCCAGGAAGTTTGACTTCCTAGTGCTCGCTGCGATTGCTCCGTGTCATAAAGCAGCTACGCAGCATCCTCCCARCGCGAGGGTGTTTCTGCTACGCAGTCACAGCTGGGACAAGATTGATTATTTTCTCTTAAGGACTTGGACATAAGGACAAGTGGAAATGAATGCCTACCTTTAAGAAGCGCAATATAAAGTACTTTAAAGATGGACCTTTACTCTTTGAAAAAGAAAAAATATATAGAAGAAGAGAAAAAAATTCAGTCTGTATAAAAACTAAGTAGCTTTGGATAATATCTAAGAAAAGGCCTAGCTGGAAGTTCTTGTGGAACTGGTGGTCGTGTCCTAAGAGGAGACTAAATCTTTGGGACGTGGCAGTTGAGCAGTTTGGGTGGTGACGCTGCTCAGGATGTTGTTCACATCCATTGCTCTTACAGTCACTTCTAATGAAGAGCTGACAAACATCTGATGTCCAGTGCAGCTGCGTAATGCACTGAGCGTAAATGAGCTCTGCGTATACTGACCACGGCACTATTTCCATAACTGGTTAATCATGCTAACTTCATCCCAGCTGTCAGCCCTTTGATTGCCTTAAAACTGAGAGCTTTAAGAAGCCTCTGTTGTTGCTGTGAGTTGCCAAAGGCCTAATTTGTTACTTGATAAAAATGCTGGTAGGCCTTATCTCGGGACTTTTTTCTTCTTGGAGAAGTAATTCCATTTTGATCAGTTTTAAGAGCGGTATATTACAGAATACTTTGATAACCATGATTCTGCCTTTATTGRATCCCATATGAGGATGGGGAAACAAATATCAAGGCTTTTAGTGGTGGCTATCAGTGCTACCTGGTCYGAGTACAAGTTACTGTAAAATCCTTTATTGAATGATTGGTACTCAGGAAACAACTTTCCAGTCTTCCAGTGCCATATTTGCAGAGTACTAAATTGTCTCTGGGGATCTTGCTAATAGAAAATGAAAGATGTCTGGTTTGTATGAATGTCTGTAATGTTCTTTTTTGCACTTTGCCTCACTCTGATCTGCGCAGGGAAAGTATTGAAATGTACTAGTATCCTGCTGTCTTAAGTGCCTCAAAGAGCTGCATTTTTCTGTGTATTTCGGGAGCCTGGCTGCTCATTAAGGAAGCATGAGGCACTGTGGAGGAGAACAACATGTGTGCTGTCCTCTAGAAGAAAACCTGCTAAGCCTAATTGTAGGCCCACTAGCATTGATATACTTCAATTTGGTTATGTACCATGATACACTGCATAAGATGCCATAAAAAACTCCMAGAAATAATCAGTTTTGGTGGCTGGTATGTAATTGGTTTCCATTTGGGCATAGGAAACATGTAAAATGCCTGGGTGCTGCAGTACATTGGAGACCATAAGCTTCAGCATGAATAAAGAACTAGTTGGTTTTAGAAGTTTATCATCTCAAGCTCGGCTAGTGATACAGGAGGAAGAAAGTTGCMAAAAAAAAAAAGTATAACTTATCTTTTTGCAAATACTGTCTTGGCTTGGATTTTCAAATGCAGGTGAGTAGTTTGTAAGTAACTAAATTGTAGGCAGTTTTTAAAGACAGGGTAGCCTAAATTGCAGAGATTGAGCTTCTTCAAACTGTAGCATATATGGTCAGAGTTGCACCATGAAGTCAAGTGCATGTAAATAATGTTTAAGTTAGTGTGAGTGGTTATACTAACTGAAAAATTAAGAGCTGCTCTGTTTTCAGTTTGTATATTACTGGCAACTGTAAATGTTTAGGAGAATTCAGCTTATACTTCACTATCATGCATTTTTATATGAAATATTAATTTGAAAATTCTTGCTTGAATAACACGTTCACTGGAATGCTTTTCTTCTGTATGTATTAGGTAATTCTTAATGYAGTTTTTTCTTGGTATTGTCGCCAAAGTTGATGTGGGAACCAATTTCCAAGTGCTTTAATTGTTAATAGCATCTCTGTTCTCACGTCACCTGGGGCTGTTAACATAAATGCCTCTAACTAGTGACTTGAACTTCTGCTCCAGGTCAAACCCAGATCATTCACACTGCCTGTGTCTTGACTTGTGCTCTGACCTGAAAAAAACACCTCCTCTTCCAGGTGGGATAATGTGGGTCCAGGTGGGGAGTAGCCTGGATGGGCACAGGTCACCCGTGGCTACGAGCGCTTGTGCTGTGACCAAGGTACAAGCAGACCCAGCCTGGGCCTGGCCACATTGCTGCTCTGCTGTCTCTCCTGATCTTAGCTTTATGGTGGAGGTAGAGTCTGAGGAAGCTGAAGCTTGGTGTGTTTTATTGTCCTGATGAAAATAATTTATTTTTGACAAATATTTCTCCTTCCCGRGTTCCTTGAATTGCATGAAATAATTGCTCTGAATTCTTTTATAAGACTGCTGATATTATGCAGTTTTCTTATGTTGTTGACTGTTCCTGTCCTTCCTCCAAGTATTGTTTTACTGATATTGTTTACAGATAGTGAATGCTCCATCATGTAACTGTATAATACTAAATTTGCAAGACATGAGAAGTAGAATAGTTTGAGGTGGTGAGCCAGGAGGGAGAATGTTTGAATGCAGCCTGGTGCTATGGAGATGGTATGAAACCTTTCTTTTTGTTTCAGACTRCTCTCTGCTTCTTCCTGCTATCTTGCCCTCCTAATTACCTTGCACTTTAGACRTGTGTGTGTCTATTTTAGTGCTTATTTGAATTGCAGTCCTGTTCCCTATCTTCAGCAGGGTCATATACATGTTTCTCTTTGGATTTGATCTCCTTCAGTTTCCAGACCCAATGTTTCAGTGGATGCTTCTTTCAATAGAAAGTTATTCCTTATAGAAAAATTTTAATCTGTGAATCATTTASTTTTTAATGCTTATAATGCAACACATGCGCAAAGTTAATCTTTAAAGTCTTGTTAAATTTGAAGCACTTTATTATACTAAAAACATGCCAAGCACCTCACCTGGAGATATTTTGCTGTGCACATTCTTTAAGGCAGAAATAGGATGGCTGGTTTGCTTTGTATGGTGTTCAATATAGCAATAGTTAAACTCTGGGTCAGTCTTCTGCGTCTCCCATTCTAGGAGGGGCTACTTAAAGACAGGCAGTGGGGTCAGATAAAACAGCACATCTGTTCCTCMCTCTAAAGAAATTCCCCACCCAAACCTTGGAGTTAATCTTGCTGCAGTATAACCTTATAGAGACTTTCTGCAGTTCTCCAGATGTCACATAATGCAACATCTTCTAAAATCAAACTAGTTGTTATCATTATTTAAAAAGCAGGAATGCAAGCAGAGCGAGTTTTCTACTTTTGTTTGTTGGGTCTGTTCTGCTTGGTTGRGTTTTGCCACTTACAAATCCTGCGGTGTCTGTGGTATCTGTGTTAGTTTGAAATGTCAGCACAGAGGTGCTAATAATGTCAGGGACGTTGTTTTGTTTTTCTCAGTTTGAAATAATACTAATTTCTAGACTTAACATCAATTTTGTAGTTTTCTGAACCTTTACAAGGGCTGTACTCTTTTTGTAGCTTTGCTAGAACAAAGGACATTTTAAGAATCTTAATAGCGAATCATATAATCTTATTACAACTGCTCCTGACTGTTTAAATCACTTCCTTGCACTTAAATAACAATCTGTCACCAGCTATTTCTCGATTGTAGTTTTTGTCAGATGCAATTTAGCCCCCTCTGTGTTTTTGTAGTGTTACTTTTCTTCTTTCTTCCTGGTTGTGCAACTCTTAGGTTGGCAAGCAATTACTTTCTCAAGCTGTTCCACTGACTTCAGTGGGACTAAGTGGGACTAATTGTATGAGTAATTGCTCACTGGTGTAAGGGTTGTACAGTCAACAGATTTGTTTGTAGGACCTAGTGGACAAAAACACTGAAATAGTTGATTTTTGTACCTCCTATATTTCTTAAGTAAAGTTTTTTTTTATATATATATAAAAAAAAAGTGTTTCAGAGGATGGTTTCTTCCCCTGAGACACAGGCATGAAAAATATCTTCCGGGTATTTTTACGTGGTTGGAACTTTGCACTCAGTTGGCCCGTTGTATGTAACAAACTGGGTTAACTGGCACCGAGTGGTATTTGGGTTCTGCTGATCTCCTGACTTTGTTTTTAGATTCACCACATTTGAAGCAGGGAGGGGTTTTCAGTTGATTCTGTTGACCCAGTTGCTGCTGCAGCAGCCTTGCTGCTAACTCTGAGCTCAGTTTGGCCAGGGATGAAGCTTGTGGCAACAGGAGTGAGTAGAGACGGTCAAGCCAGCCCATTCTCTAACCCTATAAAACCAGTGAAAATTTCACATCGTTAATTAAGCCTCATCCTTCAGTTCTGAATAGATGTATTTTAATAGGCCTGCCTGTCCTCTAATAGATAGCCAAGTAGAATGTCCTCTGTCACGTGGCATATGTAAAGGAAAGCACTGGAATAATTATATGAAAAACAGCTCTTCAATGTTTTTAATTATTCTGTTATTTAATTAATCAGTGAAACACTTAAACGGCTTTTGATATTGTAGGAATGTGAGTAGGAGTGTCTGTTTAGAGAAATACCTGGGTCTTGCCTGCGTAGCAAAGTCTGGATTCAGGACAGAGCTGGTGAATCTTTACAACACTTCTGCTCAGCTATTTCATAATTTGAACTAAAAAAAAAAAAAAAAAAAAAAAAAAATCTTTGTAGTAATCGTTTGGAAGAGTAAGACTTGCATCTGCTCAGTTATCTAATGACATGTTTTCCTTTGGACTGGCTTGGAGTTGCTGCTTGCAATGCTATAATGCTCTGCTTCTTGGAGTAACTTCTTTTATTTTTTTTTAAGGCTTAAAATGCTTACAAGTAATGAGTGTATTTTTTTCTTTTTTTTTTTTGCTTGCTTTTTAGCAAAGTTAAACTTTTGTCTATCACTAAGTAACCAGCTAACTTAGTCTCAACTTTTTTTCTTTTGTCTGTGTAGTGTGAGTCTCAAAGTAATGCCTCTGTGGAATGTCCTTAGGTAAACACAATAGGTGACAGAGCACTTCTCTTATTAGAAACGTGCAAATACTGATCAGAAATCAATGTTTAATACTTTAGTTTCAATTTTTAAGAATCTCTGTATTTTTCTTAATGCAGAAATTCCTACTTGCTACTCAAGAGAACAGAGACTGCCATTGTGCTGGGCTCTAATTGTGCAGCCCATGATTTTTATATGTTGGGGCAAAGCAGTTGCTTTTTAGAGATTATAAATGATTGATAACTGGATGACTGCTCTGTGATAACAATTTGTGTGTGTTTACTGCTTTTCCTGTAAAGATTAGGTAGAGAAATATATTGCAGGAATGTTTATGAATGATTTTACTTGTTTTTCAAAATTACTGTTTAGAGGAACTGAAGTAATAAACCTTTTTGTGATGGAGCAAAATCACTTTATACTGCTTTACTGCAGAGAAGCACTGAGGTATATCTTCAAAGGATCGGAAGAGGGCTTTTTTGATTATTTTAGGCTGTAAAACTGCTGCTCTGTTGCATTTTCAATTTCCAAAACACTCGCCCTGCTGTGAAACACTGGGAGAGAACGGAAAGCCTGTTTTTTACATGTTCCAATACCTAGTGAATGTTCTCCATCTGCCTAGCTGGCAGGTTTAAGCACCCTGAATGGTATAATTGATGTTTTTGTGTCTGACTTCCAACTAATAGCTCTTGCATATTTTTAAAATATGAATATATGGTACCTTTAGGACAGTATTTACTTGTTCTTTACAAGGTAGAATGTAACTTAAGATGTGTGATAATGAGTATTCTGCATGAGGGCAGTCCTGTACTTAAATTTCAAACTGGTGACATTTTGCAGAATAGGAGAGATTTGTAGGATGTCTTCATTATACTATTTTTAATATGCATTTTTTTCTGCAGTTTCTGGCCTAGATCAAGTGAAATATGTAAGCAAGTGCTTCACTTCAAGCATGGATTTGAGGTTGATTTTATGCTTATAGCTTATGCCAAATGTGGCATGTTGGTTTTTAGCATTGCTAGTTTTTCCCCGCATGTAAATGGAAAGGGAAAAAAAAAAAGAGACTGCTTGAGCATCTTGAATTTAGAGATGTTTCTTGTTATGTGCTTACAGGCACAAAACTGTGTCTGGATCCTTCGGGCCAGAGCCAGAGTTTTAATTTTTGTTTTAGCTGCTTAGATAACATATATAATACTCTAGGGCCTATGGCTTTTCCTGGAAATGCTTTTTTTGTTGGTTTTTAATAAAGTTTTTCTTTAAAAAAAATCTTAAAGCGAGGGAAGTCTGCTTGTGTTTGTTTTGTTTGTTTGCTTTGCGTTCTGCACCCCCAACATATACTTTATAAAAACGCCTTAAAGGCTCTCAGAACTTACTTGGTTGTTTTTTTCCCCCTACAACTTCGGAGTTGGGAGTAGTTGGAGGCGGATGCAAATCCGTAAGCTGAGCGTGGCTGCACTGGAATGCCGCAATCCAAGGGCACGGGTGCTCGCGGAGACCCTGTGCTCGCAGGAGGGAAACCCACTGGTGGCGACTTCTGCATCTTCCCCTTTCATGGGAAACCAGAATAAAAGGGAGTTAAGCAGGGCCTGTTTTTTACATGCTAAATGGATGCAAATCCAAGTCCCCTCCCTCACTTATTGCCTGCTCTCTCCTTACAGGTTGCTACATTGTTTTGATTAAAGCAGTTCTGTTGCCAACTCCCAGCCCAGAGGGCATGTGAGAGGAAGAAATCTCCGATTACAGCTCCGTGATTAACAATGTAACTTTTTGCGTTTCTAATGTCATCGTTTCACAGAAAACACTGTTCTAGGAGCTTCAGAGAATATAGTGTTGTCAAAAAGGCAGACATGAAAGTGGAAAGAAAAGAGAGGTTTATTTAAAATGTAGTAGAAAGACTTAAAACATTTATGGTAACCTATGAGAGCTATTAAGAAAAAAAAAAAAACACCCAACAACTTTGAAGGCAAGCATTAAAGATTTAATAGTATTAATTGAATTAAGCCGTGAGAATTAAGGATATGTAGACACATGTGTAACCGTGTGTATTTAAAGACTTTATCTACATTAGGGAAGCTAAGTTATTGAAAGTTGAGTTAGTGTGCTAGGTTTATAAAGGCTACCTTAACAGAAACCCCTTATTTGTGGGCTTAGAGCAGATGTGTGAACAGAAGTGAAATGTATTTATTATCACTTTGGCCTCTGCTCCTTGGTAGTTTTCAGACTTGACAATACTGGACAGAGCAAAAGAAGCAGAGCCATCTCTACTTAGCACTCAAGAGATGTGTTTCTTTGTATAATTTATTTTCAAAAATACTTGGCAGTTTATCCTAATAGAACTAAAGAATAAACACCTTTTGCTGTTCACTTAACAGTGGAAGGAGCTTAATACTGTTTTACTCAACAATAATAATATAACCCCCTTCTTCACCATTTACTGTGTGATATTCTTCTGTGCCTATAGTCACAGCCACAGGTGATTTTTACTTATTTTGGTAATTATACTTTCATTTTTGTCCATAATGTGAAAAGTAATGGCAGACAAGGATTTGACTGGTGTGGAAATACTGGTGTGCCGAGACGCTGCCATCCTTGACAAGAGGGACAGCAAAATTGAGGGAGATGTTAATACATTCATTTTGCCTCCTTCAGGGAAGTCATTGCTGCCCATGTAAGGCAGGTTGTTTGAGTTCTTCTTGCTCAAAATGTAGTTACTAAATGATTCAGCAGGATACTGTGCCCACGCGTTTTAGCAGTATTGATGAATTCATTACCCTTCTGTTAGCTGATGGATGCTAATAGGCTAGAATTTCTTCTATGCATTTGGACTAGATGGATGCTCATGGCAGGGGGAGAAATAGAAATACAAAGAAATAGAAAAATGGAGTGGGTGAGTTTTTAAGTCACTTTTTTGTTCTGTTTATTCATCTACAGAGAAAATATTTTTAACTTGGATTAAAATAGTGGGTAAAAGACTAGGCAACAGTGCAGGGATACCAGCCAGCCATGGGAGATGCCGACAGTAGTGGTATTAAGCAATAATTTACTTACATTTGTTTAAACCTGTATTTAGCTATAATCAGCTGCATCAAGAGTATCAGACTTAAGTTTTGGATTACTTGTGATGGATATTGCCCTCTGCCTTTTGGATTCCTCATGGGATATGTGGGTTCCTGAGGACATACACACATTTGCTGGTTGCAGAGCATCGAAGCTAAGAGGATATAAAGTGTTCTCTACAAAAGCTGGCTGGAAGAAAATGACCTTTGGTAATGGAACAGGCACAGATGCTTTTTAGTAACAAGTCTTTTATCATCCTCTTTGAGAAGAGCAAACTAACTCCCACTCGATTAATTTTCCATCTAAATGTTCAGAATAGGTAAGAGAGTTGGTAGAATATTGCTGCAGAAGGATGGATTTGGAAGAATTCTGGAATTCTTATGGTGATTTTTGATAATTGGTGAACATCCACACAGGAAAATGGGGGATTCACTGGTATCTTGGAGCCAAATTTTTAATTTGAAGAAAACCAACAACATATTAATAAACATTATAAAATAATTTTTGCATTTGGGAGTCATGGTATTTCTTATCAATACCTGACTAAGCAATCAGAATGTTATATGTAGCATGATATGGGGAAAATAAAAACTGGAAGTCCTTATCAAGTTGGGCTAATTTTTCTAGTCTTCTCGTGCTTTGCTTCCATCAAAAATGTACTTAAGAATATGGTAGAATATGATCCTGTAGACCAAAGTGACTAGTAGTATTTTTGAGTGGTGTTTCAGGGTAAATACCTGGTGCTTGAACTCCAGGCTGCTGCTGAAGGGTCTCTTGTGCCTTCTCCTCTATCTGCTCTCTGTATCTGCTGGGCAGACCCACTGCTTTGGATGGAATTGGCTTTCTGGCTGTTAGAGCAGTGACGGGTGAGGTGGGTGGCTTTGGGAGGAAAAGAGAAAGGAGGCTGAGCTGATTGAAAAAGATTTGAGAAACTCTACATGTGTTGACAGTGTGAAAAGATATGGAAGAATAAGAGGGAAAGATGAACAGCAAGTGTTAGGGGTCAAATAGCTGAAATATGTGCAAAAAGGGTGAAACCAAGGCTTTGAGACATAGTCCGTTTTGGGAAGAGGACAGGAGGCTTAGCAGGCAGGGTTCTAACTGATGCTCCCAAAATGGGTCCTTGGGTATCTGGGCATCAAGGATAACAGGAAACTGCTCCTGAAGGTTCTCCTTGCGCTTGGCTGTGGAACAGTGGAGTCTGTATTTCCCCATCCTTTGGCCTAGCTCGTGCCAAGGTGCATTCTTTTAAATAATTAGTTTTAATTGCAGTTTAAAGTTGGAAAAAGGAAACCTGATTTTTTTTATTTAGTTTTGTTTTAAAAGTTGAGTTAGTTACTGGTTACTGCATTAAAATGCAGTCATTTGTTCTAAATATAGCCCATCTGCTGCATTTACACTGCTTGTTAACAAGGACAGTGTGTTATATAGGTGCATTGATTTAAGCAATTGTTAAGGTTTTTTGCTCGGTTTATTTACATTTTTTCTGTTATAAAACACATAATTTTTAAATCATCTTTCTTAAAACTAGAGAAATAACTAAAAGGGAATTTTAGTGCGTCTAGGTCACATACTTCTATAAGTGAAGCCACAGATGTAGGAAGCCTAAGCAACTGGGTGCAATACCAGCTTTTTTTCCCCACTTTCTCAAATTCATTTTCCTTTCAGCATCCACAGCCCCTGTATATATTTACCTGTGATCCTAAATGCCTGGCCTTTTTTGGCCAAAAAATTCCTATAGTAGAGTGTGTCGAGGATTTTAAGACATGTATTTCCTGCTTTATAATTTCATAGTAACTAAATTAGTCGTGCCCATAGAACTACACATAGCTTAATTTATGGGGGTTAAACTAACCTTATTTTAATTGCTACCAGTTATGTTACAGTTGAATGAAGACCATGTGTTGACTTTTCAGGCTGAGYGTGCAGGTTTGGTAGCTGTGAGTGGTGCAAATTGAGAAATTTTATGCTGAGAACAAGCGTTTGTGAGAGTAGGTAGATCACTACATCAATTGCCTGCTTCTTTGCGAGCTTACAGTGTATGTTAGCAGATAATGTACCTAATTTTAACTGGAAAAAAAACCCTATTATTTTGGTATAGGCATAGATAGTGTCCTGGAATGATTCTTCTTTTTTTTGAAATTCATATTTTACAGTTAAAGTATTAATATAGTCTTCCAGTCCAAGCCGTAGTAGCAGGAAGGTAAATGGATATTTTTCCCYAGTCATAGTCATGATTGCCTCTAGCCTATTGAATTTACTAATGTGGTTTGCRTGTCTGTGTTGTGTAGGTGGATAGGAGAAACTGTTCGTAATAATGTTGTCTGCTTCATAGTAATAAATTGAGAACTGAAATTATTTGGTGAAATCACTGAGTAATTTTAAGAAGTGGATAGCTTCCAAAAATACCTTATTTTATACATAGACATGAATTGTATATGCATACTGTTGTTGTCAGGTGAATTTTTGAAACTGTGGTGGCATAAGAAAGCCTTGTGACTTAGTGGCCATAAATAGTATTTTGTGGCCTTACAGGTGTTTGATTCTTATTTGTATGTCTATCTGTGTCACCCCTGTGAAGCTTGGCTCCATAGCTATTTTATAAATCTGGATGGCTTCCCAAGAGAAACATCGATACTGGTGGGAAGTGCAGTACTTTTCCTTTTATTTATTTTTTACCTAAGAAATTTAGAAGACTATATTCTCTCCTCTCCTGCAGTGATAAGAGTGTTCTGTTGAATTGGTCTATTCTGAGACACATATCTAGGAGAAGCTGGAGAAAACCTGTGCCTTTTGGCTGAGGTCAACAGAACTAGATGACTGGGCAGACTAGAAGCTCTTCCAGGTTGCTGTGTGCAACAGCCAGCGCCTCCAAGGCAGCAGTGATGTGGGTTGCATAAACACCTTGAGTTGCTTGTAATAGGTATATTACATGTATAGGTGTATTTATATGAGTGAGGCTGCTGTATTGTGTATCATTTTGAGTGTCTTTGCATTGCAGGGGTTGCAAAAAGAAATACCTTGAGCCTGTGTTGAGGTTGGTGTCTTGGGGCTCTGGGTTGGGAGAGGGCAGAAGGGCTCCCACCTCCACTGCAGCCTGTGCCCACATAAGCAGCCTAAGCGGCAGGGCTGGGCTGTGCTAATCACTGTGAGATTCTGAGACAGCCCCTGGCAGAAATATCAGCTGTCTTCCAAGGCAAGACCACAGAGGGAGAGAAATGTCTCCTACTCTCTTAAAATTCAGTTGAAAATACTCCTCAAATATTCATGATAAACCAAATTTATTTTGAATTGTTAAGGCACATACTGGGTCTTTTTTTTTTTTTTTTTTTCCCCCTTTCTTTCTCTGTGAGAATAAAAGATGATTTGCTTTCATTCAAGTAGCTAATCCCTGGAGAACAAATACCTTTTGAGAATTTGGGTAGCTATTTTCACCGCAGGGTTGGATTCATTTGCATTCAGCATTTGTGTTTCGGTGCATAACGCCTTGACGTTAACGCTCTCCTGCCATTCTGCAATCCTGTTACTCCCTTCACATCTGGCACTTGTTGCATGATGAATGGGGAAACAAACCAAGATCTGCTGCGTGAAATGAAGGTAGCACTGCCCGTGACACTTGACCTAGCCATAGGTGAAGGAATGTGTTATTTTTAAAGAGATGTTGTCAAAGCCTGTAATCCTAAAATTAGACTTTGAGTGTAGGGCGGCTTTGGATCATTTGCAGGGATCTGTGTGGCTTGCAGAGGCCGGCCCCTTGCATGGTGCTTCTGAGCGAGTTTGCTGCTGCTGCCTGTGCTCTCTGGGATTCCAGCTGTGCTGCCAGCTGCAAGGTCAGATGTATCTGCAAAGTGAAGTCCCTGGCACGTGGGCTTTGCTGGTCCTGAGAGCGAGCAGTCAGGTAAGACTGCTGCACGCTCGGCACTGAAACGCTGTTTGTTGCATTTGCACCTTCCCCTCCTCTCAGACCGCGTGGATACTGAGAGGAGCCCTGTGTTGAGCTCCGATGCTGCCCTCGTAACTTCATAGATATGTACTAAGAAAAGGTGCTATGGATAAAACATGGGCAAATTTGTGTTTGTAAATCTGGTTTACGGCTAAATTGCGGTACAAGTTGGACTTAATTTATTGCCATGCATCTGAGGTGCAACTCTGAAAACAGGGTGGAATCTAACCTTGAAGCTCATGAATATGCATAGGGGTGAAGGAGAATTTCCTGTGGCATTAACTCTTTAAGAAACCCTTTGGCCACCTGTTGCCCATGAAAGGTGACCTTGTTCTCTCCCTTATAAAGGGGAGTGGAAAATTTCCAGAAATTTTAATTTTGGAGAATGTCCTCGGAAATTTTGCTAACAGAACACATTCAGGTTTTGCAAAGTGTAAATTAAACTGTAGCAACCTGAAGTTAGCTCTGTGCTTCAGACAGTTTGTCTGTATGGGCTGTTTTTGAAACCTGAAGGTTTTGAAGGGCACTAATGGTGATTTCGTTGTCGTCTTTGTACTGTCCTGCTCCCCTGTGTTGCCGCTTGCTCTGCTGTGCCGTGGCACCAGAGAGCTGCCGAGCGCGCTGTGCTCAGCGGCTCCGTGCTGCTCTTTCCGCAGGGCCTCGCCGGGTGCATCCGCCCTGTTTGCGTTCGGCAGCAGTGTTTGCATTACAGCAGCGTGTTACACAGTAGGCTGTATGGAGATAACCTCTTGGTCAGGTCGTTGTTCTGTTTGAATTATTCACGAAGACGGGGGAAAATGAAAGGGAATTAATTAGGTTGAGAATGTCTTTAGTATTGTGGGAATAGAAGGAGATTTTGGAAGCAGTTAAAGACTTTTTTAAAAATATATCTAGTGTATATATATTTAAAGAAGTCTTTTTTCTCTGGGTTATTATATGCCTGAATWCTAAAAAAAGGCATGTGTTCCACTTACTGATCAGTGATTTCTGCTTCCTCTTTGTGGGAAAAGAGAATTTCTTAAAGCACAGTGGTTTCAAATCTGTGCATGTAAGTTACCAGAGGAAGAATGGGATGAGAATGACAGTGTTGGGCAACATGAATCCTTTTCCTTTGCCATAATAAGAGGTGACTGTCTGGTTTAGGGTGTGCRTGTATTTTTGCTGGGGATGGGTTTGATATCAGCTCCTGTCTGGCTGGGGCAGTTTCTCCTTAGTCAGCATCTGGCACTACTTGCCTCTTAGTCTGATTCTTGCAGCCTGGTAGGAAGCTCTCTGCAGGCCTGGGTTGCTCTAATTTATCCTGGAAAACAAGTCCCTGAGGATTGCCTGCCTCTGTCCTTTRATTCGACGGCAAGGAGAGGAAGATTAGAGATGCAGCTTCTAGCTGCGGGGGGGTATTGAGCTCACAGCAGCTCGGAGGRCAGTCTGTGTAGCTCACAGCAGCTGCAGACTCTCCTCTGAGCCCAAAAAGGGAACCTCTTGGAGTTACGGGAGTGCGTTTGCTCATGATAACCAGCAAAATGTTATTTTTGCATCATTGTGCAGTGAATCTTTGGGCATAAACTTGTAGGTGTCTTCCCAAGCCCTTGGGAAAGGGAGAGGAGGTGRTTTTATGCAGACTAAGAGATATCTGTGCAGATGGCCTCCATATCACAAAATAATGACCAAATTAATAACTTTTTGAAAAGCCCCTTTGTATACATGGTACTGAGAGTAAACGATTAATCTAGTTTGTTTTGTCTAATACACTGTCCAGTTCAGAATTAAAATTTTGTGCCAATATTTGGACTCACCTTGTTTTTATGTTTAATGTTTATTTCTTTTTAATGCCCCCTTGCTGGGAAAGGCTTTTCAAACCTATCTATATGTGTATATATTTTTAGTCCATACTTAGCTGGACTATTTATATGTTTACTTTCAGACTTGAAGCAAAGGGCACCTTATCAGAGCAGACAAATCCCAGTTTGGGTTTTGCATTYCTAAGATGTGAATGAGTTCTGTTGAAAGTCTGTATTTAGGTGGATTTGTAGGACTGTTTCTTTGAACTAAGTTTATTAAGGACTTTGTGGCTTGGCCTCATTTCTGTGTTAGTCGTAGTGAATTAAAGATGGTTTCCTCGGGTAGATTTCATTTAGTGAACGTAATCTCTTGTGAGAGATCTGCTGAGAAGTATAGTCAGGAATTCCTCCTGTTTGCGTCCAAAAAAGTGCCAGGTGGATTCAGCRTGGTTGATTGGGCAATGAAACTGTTGGGATAGGAAGAGCTCCCCTCCAGGTTGCCCCTGAAGTGCAGGTAACCCTCACTTGTTTGCAGAACCGCAAGTTTCCTCTTCTGTCTATCAAAAAGTGACAAGTTGCCTCTAAAACAGGGAAAATGGCCTGTGGGAAGGAAAGTTTGGGAGGTTCAGCTAAGTCGGACAAGACTGAACACCTCCATCGTGTCCCTCTTGACTTTTCGAAGGCGGCTTGCTGGAGGCCACGCTGCCTTTCGTGTTGTCGCAGGGAACAGGACCTTCCATCCAGTCCCTCGGCTTTCTGCTCTAGTTGCAGCCGAGCTCTTCAGAAGGCAGACCCTGATTTTTTGCAGAAGTTGCAAGCRTGTTGTGCATCCCTGTGGCTCACTGGTGACATGTGAATCACTGAGATCCCTGAAAAAATAGACACTTTCCATCTACATGTCTGATCATGCATTAAACATGTTTTTCTCCCTTTTATGCCATAGGGATATTTAGCTTTTTGATCTCTTTGGCCATAACATAGGCTGTTATGGTATTCCCCAACCTGTAATAATTGAATAAATGCTTGTTTTGTGTGGTTTGGAAGCAGTTTGTAAAGCAGACCCTGGAAGGTATACAGAGCTCTCGGAGAGAGCGTTATGGCTACTGCTGAACTAGCTACCTCATGTGTTGTTAAAACTTGCTTGTGGAAATAAAAACCTGGTTATCTTTCCATCAAATTCAGAATAAATTGTCTTTACTGGGGTTAAAGTGGAATAGGAAGAGAAAAAACATCTCTTTCCTTCAGGAAAAATAAAAAGTATGGATGTTAATCTGATTCTTATTAAATGTGTTTGTTTTCATGAATCAAAGGTAAGGTAATGAATCATGTYGGCTTATTAATAAGTAAGCATTTGGACTGATGACTTTTTGAGTCTAGTAAAGAATAACAAATGAGATTTTTAATTTTCTGGAGGAATAAAGAATGTTTGCTTCCCATAATCCAGCGTGTTCTGTTCTTGAAATGTTTGCTCTACTTATGTTTTTGCCAAGTTTTGCTCTTTAGCTTTACTCATTTCAGAAGCGCCTTCATAAGCTCTGCAAGAATGAAGCTCCTGCTTCGCTGAAGTTGTTATTGTCAGTAGGGCCGACTGGATGTGTCTGACCTCGCTTTTGAGGTGCAGTTTGTTATTTAAATGCTAAATCCTAAACGTAAGCCTAGTCTTTTCCCCAAATACGGGATTTTCTGCTGACTGTTTTGTCCTCAGCAAGGCTGCAGTTTGCACTGTGATTCTTGCCTGTATGCTGTAGCGAAACCCCATATCCTGATCCTGGTTTAGAGGAAGAATCYAAGGCTCGCTGCTTGGCAGAGAGGTGATGGATGCAAAAAAAGACTCATTTTCCTAAAGGTGCGTCTGAGGTTGATAAGCTTTACTGCCCTGTTCCACAGGGGCTAGGCTTAACTCAAGAGACATGATGGAGAAGCGGTTGGAAGGATGGGCAGCCACTGCCTTTGGTGTCAGGTTATAGTTAGATTGACACAATGTGCAGAGCTGCACCTTGGCTCGCTGTGGGCCTGCTAGTGTTAGGATTAGTGTTGATTCTGTGGTCAGATTTATKTCAGGAGTTGCAAGTTGGTGTTTGTTAGGACTGCTATGTATTTCCATATAGTACTGTAAGTTTAATATACTGTAAAACTTTTCAAAAAAATAAGGTGTGATATTAAAACAGCTTTTTTCAGAAGCTTGTCAAATTGTAAGGAAAAAAACTCCATGGAGGTACATGTAGCTGAACCACTTGGTTCTAAAGTGTAGATTATTTAAAAAAAAAAATGCTGATAAGGCCTCTTATCCCTGGCCCCTAAGGAAACAAACCTCTCATAAGACAGGAATGTTTTTCCTAGATTTAAAGGCAGGAAACTGGGTTAGGAGTATATGGCCAGTTCTCACAGCAAAGGGTTATTTCYAGTGAAGCATCGTGTCAGAGATCTGTGCTCTCGCAAAGTGTCCCCTGCCCTTTCCAGGTCACTTCTAAATACTGAGGAGATAGATTTGAACCATAGTAGTCAAACTGGAAATTAATCTTGGCTGTTTGAAAGGAATGGAGAAAGACTGAGATGAGTGATAAAATGGCAGATCAAATTGTCTCAATGTGTTTGCATATGGAAAAGAAATGATACCAGATCTTCATGTGCAAATTGGAAGCAAAACTGCTAAACGGCAAASAGTATGTTAGAAGTCATTTGATAAAGAGTATAAATCATAATCAGTAAATCATTATGTTGCAGCATAAACACATTACTGCCGCATTTTAGATGCTTGGAATTGCATATATTCCAAGAAATAAGTGTTACATGGAAAGAAAACAAGGATGATGGGAGAAAAAAATAGAGAGAAGCAGGGAATACTAATGGCTTGAAAAAGAGCGTTCCCATTACTGATGAGTGTTACACCCGGCACCAGAGGTTGTATCCTGCATGTCTAAGCTGCTTATCTGCTGATAATGTAAACAAGGGAACGTACGTGTTCTTTCCCCATACTCTTTCCGTGAGGATTAATGCCCGAGACAGGATGTTGGACTTGGTGGACTTTTTATCTCATTGGTTGGGGTGTTTTGTTGATTTTGTGATGCTTCGTGGTGTTCACCCGGCTGCTTTTCTGGTYGGGTGCTAAGCTCAGCCCTTATGGGGCGTTTGATTATTCCAGTGTTTCAGTATTCACCCTTCCGTATTGGCAGGGAAGCACTCGCATCCCCTGGCTCAAGCTCTTCCAAGCAAAGAGGTGGTGCCTGCAGCCCCTTCTCAGCTCCTCATTACCACCTTTCTGTTGGATGTTGCCACCTCCTCGTGTATCTTGTTCCAGCCTTCTGTGAGAACTCTCCTTACTCCAGACAGGAGGAGATTGTTTGGGCTAAATAACACGTTTTTATTAATGTAGCTCTGTGAGGGAAGCGAGTTCGGGAGCAATCACTGACTACCTTGCAGCATCTACCTTTCTTCAGCTGTGTATCATATTATTGAGGCTTAATTGCCACTGTGGGAGGGAAAAAATAGCAGCACTAAACACTTAGGAGTYCCCCTAAAAATTGGGGTTGATAACTCTATTGATGCCCTTTTGTTAAGGGCAGATGGAGAGCATATCATCTGGCTAATGGAGAATTACCATTTAGACTGCAATATACTGGTTTTTAGCAGCTGCGGTTTAGTGCCAGCGTATAGGTAGGTTTGGTTATGGTTCGTATGTAACCTAGAACTATTTTTCATGCATCGTGCTGGCTGCTGCAGTTGTTTAGACCAGTTCTGCTTTCCATGATGCTCCCGAGAAGCCCTGCAGAAGGTAGTGCCGGAGCAATCTGCCCATCAGAGAACTGTCCTCCTTGCCCTGGTGAGATGAAGCTGCTTTTAGCCTAAGGAAAGAATTGCTCGGTTGTCTTTCCAAAGTCACTCATTTTGCTTGACTAGCAGCAGAGTGGAGTGCTGTTGTCTAACAAACACCTGCTGTTTTTTACTGAATGCAGTTGAACTCTTGACCGCATGTCTATCTTGAAGTGATTCTTGCCCCATAATCTTTACCTCTTTAAATATTGATAGGAGGAGGAGTGGCACTGAAATATTTATGTAGGATCATCTTTTTGTGAATCTGGGTTTATGAAATATATAACCCCTCTGGGGCTATAAAAGCCTTGGGAGGAGATGACTCTTCTGTTCTATTGATACTAGTTATCTGAGAGCAGATCAGAGTTCTCTTGTGGTTGGGTTTGAATGTTGAAGAAAACATTAGAATGATGCAGTTTATCTGAAGTTTAGTGTTAATTTTGCGACTAAGCTAATCTCTAAGTTATCTGCTAATTCTACTTTTGTTTTAAATCACATGATAGTAATTTGAGGAATGGTGRCAAAGTTAGATTGAAATTGATGCTTTTGCACTTTCCTGTGTCTTTTGTAAATGGTCATGGTGCATCTTAAATGTGCTGTGTGGCACGTTTCTTTATGGACTTGTTGCTTGTTTGAGCAACTGATGACTCTGGCGATTCACCATGTTAATGCAGTATCAAAATCTGTCTGTTTGCTCGAGCMATATATTCTAAAGCTTAATAGGCCTCTGTTGACTTGAAACACTGTGATCTTAAATAACTTTCCAGCTCCAAAGCCTGTCCTTGAGTTTTCTTGCCGGTCATTTTGGTTTTATAATTTTGTTTTCATGTAATTAAAAATTCCTTTGTGCTGTGTGAAAGATGCACAGAGYAGAAACTATGAATCTGATGAGTGCTGTCAAATGCACAAAGTAAAAGCATTTGGAAAAAAAAATCCCTCTAATCTGCTTAGCATTAAAGGTTACCTTGAACTGGAATGCATCTTTCTGGTGTTCGTTTCTCTTCGATGGGCCTTGACTGAATAAAGAGCCCACATCAGAATCTCTGTCTCGAARCTGCATACCTCTAGCGTGGGGTTGTATATATATGTGTGTGTGTGTGTATATATATGTGTGTGTTTGTATGTGTGTCTTTTGGGGGATTTTCTTGTCTACAYAGTTTGCAGATTCGTACAACAGCTGTATCGGATCAACGCAGTGAAAATATTAACCATTGGCGAGAACCTACTGGCTGCTTGCTGGGAATTTCTTGTGTGGTTTGAACTAAAATCTGCAAGATGATTTCTGTGTTAAAATTCTATAACTATTTTTACCTTGTTGGAAAGATAACTTGTTCCTTAGGCTTAGTTTCCATTTGCTGATTTGCTTTACAATTTTGGCATCTACATTAGTATGTTTTTTTTCTTTTGTCCGTCCGCTGTAGCAATTCTGATGTTTTAAATCTTGGACCTTAATATTATCTGTTTAAATAATGTGCATTCCAGGAACTGGTCTTGAGGTGAGGAGAGCAAGTTTTCAGAAATTTTCTCTCCTAAAACCATCACCTGACTTCAGCCAAATTTCTCTCTTTAAAGATGGCTTTCCAGGCAGGAATAACTAATGCCCCAACTAACATGTTTTTGTTTTCTTTCCTTTCCAGGTCATGATTTTTGTTTTCTCGTGTCGTTTTTTTGAAGAGAGGAAATGATTGTAGTGGAACTTGTTACAAGTCAGTCACTGATACGGAGCCTTTGTAGTTCAGAAACGTTCATAGAAGAACAAATATAACCCTTTTTCTGTTTTTGTTGTGGAGCCTGTGCTGTTAAAAAGGGAAATAAAAATGACGACTTCGTCTATCAGGCGGCAGATGAAGAACATTGTGAACAACTATTCCGAAGCCGAAATAAAAGTTCGGGAAGCAACCTCTAATGACCCTTGGGGTCCCTCCAGTTCATTAATGACTGAAATAGCAGATCTGACTTACAATGTTGTGGCCTTTTCTGAAATTATGAGCATGATCTGGAAGCGACTGAATGACCACGGCAAGAACTGGCGACAYGTGTACAAGGCCCTTACTCTGTTAGATTACCTGATCAAAACCGGGTCCGAGAGAGTGGCTCAGCAGTGTAAAGAGAATATTTTTGCTATTCAGACATTGAAAGATTTTCAGTATATTGATCGAGATGGTAAGGACCAGGGCATCAATGTAAGGGAGAAATCCAAGCAGTTAGTGTCTCTTCTGAAGGATGACGAGCGACTCAAGACAGAGAGGGCTCAAGCCCTGAAGACCAAAGAACGGATGGCTCAGGTGGCCACTGGAGTGGGGAGCAATCAGATCACGTTTGGCCGTGGTTCCAGCCAGCCAAATTTGTCCACAAGCTACTCGGAGCAAGAATATGGAAAGTCCGGAGGCTCCCCAGCCTCTTATCATGGCTGTAAGTACAAACTAAATACACATGAAGGGGATTTTTCTTCTTTCCAGAGACATCGTGTTCTGATTTGCTGTTAGAAGTGAGAGCAAATTATGTCTTCTGGGGAGATCAACATGCAGGCTACGAGGGGCACTTTGCAATGGCTGAATCCCTGTGGATCTGCCCTGTCCTTTCAAATGGCTGTACTTAAATGTTCATTTTGGAGATGATGCATGTGTTGATGTAAATCWATTTTAAAAGCAGCTCTTTAATGTCCATTCCCAAAGATAGCAATGCCAGACTGTTACCTTGAGCCCGTTTCCATGTCTGATGCGATTGGTCTTCAGTAGGGAGGTTCTTGATGGAGTTTTATTTCTTTAGTTTTGAAAGAAGTATTAGAAAATTTGTTGTGTTCGTTTGTTTTCCATAGCATATAATTTCAGAGGAAGTTAAAAAAATAGTATTCCCGTGATTATTTTTTAGATATTTTCTTTATTTTGCTACTCTTTTATTTTAGGAAGAGTATTGGCATTTAACTTTAGTGCTTGCCCAGCAGTTCTCAAACTAGTAACAGTTTGTCAGTATTTAGTTTGAAATGATATGTTATCAGCTCTGGTATGCAAATATAGGCTGTAAGTACCATATTTCRTACTTAATTAAAAAAATGGAAGAAAGAAAAATGCAGTGTTGTGGCAAGAATACATTCTTTATACCACTGCTTGGGGGAACTCCCTGTCGTGTTAGGAAGAGGCCTGGTTTGGCACCAAATCCTCCTTAAAATAAGTRATGATCTGATGAAAGCTGCTTTGGCTGAAATGTCAGTGGTTGCGGTCTAATTTTGARGGAAAATCTTTTCTTTAAATGAATGCTTATAGTGTGTGGAGAACTATAGCAGCTCCTGTGTGCTGAACTGATGGAGCATCAGTTTGCAGAATCCTATATTTGTCCTGCCCCGTATCCCAAAGCAAATTGTCCTCAAATTGTCCCTTCATGAATGTCCCTTCATGAATGGTGTCATGGGGCATATTGCTAAATTGTTGTTTGTTGGACACTGTCAGAATTTTGGCCTACTAGATGTCAGGAATGACATTTTGGCCGTTCTATCAATACAGAGTGTGCAGCAAATTCTCATTTACTGCGCGGCTTTGCTGCCCAGCTCAGTTTGCAAGGTGGTTTTTCAGGTTTTTATCTTTGCTATCCTTCCCCAAAAGCAAACATCTAAAAGGCTTTAGAAACCCAACGCTCTTGTTGTTGTTGGTTGGTTACAGACTTTTCTGTACTTAATATCTATGAGCAAAAATACAGAAGGTAGTTAATTTTTATGATGTGCTTCYTCTGAAGTTTTAAAGTGTTTTCTTTATGCAGATGGCTTATTCAATATAGCAAAGCGAACTAGCATCTTACAAAACAGCAGCATTAAGCAAAATTGAAAATAATTGCAAAGCTTTATATAGAGCTTTGCCCTTTATCTTGAGATAGCAACTTGCATCAAAATCCAGTAATTTAATTTCCTACRTAAAGGCGGAGTTATTCTTATGCCTTTTAAATTGAACAGAAAACATGGCTTTCATGCTTTAAACTGAAAGTGATTATATTTGTCATGTTTTCTATTCTGAATAGATGATACGTTGTTTTGCTCTGAAAATAGAGCTTTAGTAAACTATGTGAAAGGAATTATGAAAAGAATTAACAGAAATAAAGTTGGGGTGGTGAAAGAGCCTTATACCAGCATAGCTAAATGATGTTGCGGCTCACAGTGTTTTGGTATTAGCAGATAATTTTTCRTGACCTGCTAGATATGGTGGGTGTGGATTTCAGTTTTTAAGAACTTTCAGCTGGAAAATGTTGAATTAACGATGCTGGATAAAATGGTGAAGCAGTGGGAGCTTTTGGTATTTAAATGTCYTTTCTACCAAAACTTTAACAGTGGTATTGGTGCAAAGGATCTCTGTACTGTGAAACTTATATAATTCGAGAGGGGATAAGTTATGGCATKGGAATATTGCTGACTGTTGATGCTGACATTTGTTAAAATGCAATAAGGTTTTGCTGTCATAGTCTTGTGTTTTATAAGTAAGAGAGCTCTGTAAAGCTMAAACATGATTCTATGACAAAATACATAGAGGTTCTTTGAATTCTTGGAATTCAGATAAAGGTTCTTTGAATTATTTTGGAAAATTGTAAATTTTACAGATTTACATGAAATCMAATGTCAGATATTTAAATTGAGGGAATGCTCTTGTGCAGTGCTGAAACTGAACSTACTGGTGAGAGGAAGCAGTAGGAGGTCAAGATTTGTGACCTTACCCCCAGGCTGTCTCTGATGGGTCTGAGTATTTTCTGTACGGTTCAAGTTAGTTGCCTGCTTTAGGAATTTGAAGTTTTGTGTTCCATGCCTGATTTCATCAGCAACATCAATGGTCAGGTATATGGAATGCTGGATTTGTAGCTGTATGGGAAAAGTAAGGTGTGGTCTTTAAACAGACACTTAATGAATAGCAGAATGTGTGAATTCAGAATAGCAGGGATGTTGCTCTGCTGTGACATCGGAGCCATCAGCAGCTCAGACTTCACGGTTGGAGGGTACTCTGAGAGGCTGCTTGGGTGCCTTGTGCCAGCAGAAATTCTTCCAGTAAAAATCCAGTTTACTGAACCTTGATTTTTAGAGATTTTGGCTTGTTAGACCTAGCAGAGGCCCTACCTGTGTTTCAGGTAGTGCCTGTGTCCTGTCCTCTGGCCATCTGCTGCCCTGTGCTTGGGTCGCATTGAGAAGTGCTCGCAGAGCGAGRCTGGCGTGTGCTTTAATGTCCTCTTTTCATTTATACAAACGTGGCAGAGTGTGGGACAGYGCAGCGTGCTCAGTGTGACCTAATTTCTGAGGAGCACTCTGCCTGGAGGTTGGCCACTTGGCTGAGAAATGGGATTCATTGCACACACAGCCTGTTTGATAAAAGATTGGTGAAAGWTGGAGAGAAAAGGGCTTTTCTGGATCTGGCCAAATGCTGAGTCTGTCAGACTTGCATCCTAAAGATTTTGGGAGTGATTCTTTTTATTGATCTGCTCTTTAAACTGAAATGATGARTTTTAATATTCCCAATGATTGTTCACATTAACTTGACTCATTATTTAAAAGCAGTTTTGCAATGTGTCAGCAAGTTTGTGTTCAATCATCTATTTCATTTTTTGGAGTGAGGCAAAGGAATTAAATTAATAACTTGGGTTTGACGTTATAAGAAAATAATAAAAATAGAAGAATTCTGAATTTCTTATATTCTGTTCTGCAGATTGGAATACATCTCTGGTGCTCCTGCTAAGTCAGGAAATATGTGGCCTGTGATCCAGGAATGTATCTTGACTGTCTCTGATAATTTCTGTAATTTGTCACAAGTAGTTGCTAGGTTCCTCTCTTGTCTGTCAGTTGTCTCTTCTCTGGCAACTTGATTTAASCCTCTCATCATAATCTAGTTTTTGTGGTGCATGAAGCGAATGCCGCTGGTGTGACCAGGCTTTCCCAGATGCCATAAGTTATCTAAGTGTGTGTAAAAATGAGTGTAGGGACAATTTGAGACAGAAAAAATACTGTTTAGCTAAAGCCTTAAGGATCTGTTTAGGGTTAAATGCATTCCCCAGGGCCATGGCTCCCTCCTGCAGTGGAACTGATGTTCATGCAGGAGGACCAGCGAGTCGCAGCTTGTCGCATTCACAGGTGCAATTGCTTCCATCCTTAAAGGATCSCTTTAATTCCCAATGTAAAGGAAGACTCTAAAATCCCTAGAAGCACTTTGTGCTTTCATAATTTCAAAGATTAGATTGACATTTAGAGAGTATCCCATCTTTAGTACATTTTTGTTTGAAGACCAACYAATGGGAATCTCTTCTTGTTTCCCAGGTGGGTTATTGTCAGTTTCTTACCCTGAGGTTTTTTTAATTCTCCAAATTAGTCTTATTTTTGTCTGTTTTCTTATAGAAGAATGAAATGGCTCTTTTCTGAATGAACTGACTTTAAACTGAATTCAGAAGATCACTACCTTCTGCAAGCAGCAGAGCTGAGCCTTGTTTTCCGTGGTACTTGGTAGCACTACTTGGTGTGGTGATGTGGAATAGCACTAAAAAAATTGAGCTCCTACTTTTGAATGAAAGGACTAAGGCAGATTTCCTGCTAGCAGTCACTTTTCTTTAATTATTAATGTAAACAGTGACTCTGCTTTTTRACTGGGAATTGTGTATATGCTTTAAGTCATTAACTTAACCAAMTCTCTGGGCGTCTCCAAAGGGTTTTTAATGTAGCCAAAATATAGTAAATTGTCTGTAAATACGCATAAAAGACGTCATAGCCTCCAACAGAGACAGATGGTGGAGCAGAATCCTGCTTTAGTGATTAACTGAGGTTGGAAATGATTTCCTTGTGCTCCGGCGAGAGTCTTGCAGAGCAAACAGGCCGGGGACGTTTATCTCTTTAAAAGCCGATACCCGCGCGGTTGCTCTTCAGCAGTGTGGAGCAGCCTGGACCTCCAAATTCTCCAAGCAGCAACAAAGCAGGGCCTACCGGGTCAGAATTGATCTATTGAGGCCCATCTTACATAAACATCTGAGTTAACTGTCATGTGCTGGGGCATAAGAGATTCTTTGTGTGGCAGCGATACTGTTACTAAGGCAATAACCTCTCTGCTGGATCCTCGCGACCAAAATGTTAATACAAAACGTGGCCGGTGGAGAGGGACGGTTCTAACAGCGAGGGCATTTGGAAGGGAAGTTGCTGCATAAAAAAACTGTCGGCATACAACCAAGAACGCCGTGCTGATTTCCTCTGATTCTTTAGGGAAAAATGGACTGGCTACCATTGAACAGAGGTGGTTTTATAACTTCTTCTTAATATTTAATGCAAAATAGCAACATTTTTACTGCGCTTTTTTTAACATGGGACGCAGTGAATCGGCTCAAATGGGCAGTTTCTTTGCTGTCGTTGCAGTTCTCCAGTGAGTTCTGCAGTGCTGCTTAGAGTTAATAAAACCAAGGAGGATGAATTGCTGAAAAGCCTAAAAGTGAAAAGAAATAAACTGTACATGTGAGACCCCCTTATTATCCGGGCTTGGATTGTGGAGCCGCTGAATGCCCGGCTCTGTTGGGAGCAGTGAGGTAATGATGCTCCGTGCCAAACGAGCCCGCCGCTCCGGTGCTTCGGGGAGCTTCGGGATGCTCCGAGAGGGAGGCTTAATGCGAAAACRCTGCCTGCTGCTGAACGCTCGAGGTGGGGAACGCTGGGAGCAGGCGGCCCTTTGCATGGAAATGGGAGGAATAACGGAGAYGTTAACTTAATGAACCCGTGCCACRTAATTTTTAGTCACTGTACCATCGGCTTCCTCGCTATATAAAACTATATTGAAAGAAATGACATTTTTTAATAAACAGTAACAGGGAAGCAGGGGATCACAGCCCTGCTTGSCTGTAGTCATAGTTGAAGAAGCAGAAGACCTAAAGGCTCTTCCTTGCTCCTAGTTCAGTTGCCATTTGCGCTCAGGTGACMGGGTTGTGTCCTATCCATGTGCTTACCAAGCCCTGCTTTGAAGCCACTTACAATTCTCACCTCTCTAATTCCCTCTGGAAGGCTCTGCTTTGAGGTTGTTGACATCAACCTGTATATCTAATTTATTCATGCTCAATTTAAATCATTGGTTCTTGCCTCCTTTATCTTAAGCAGCTTTTCTCACTCCACTTTCCAGTCTTTATATTTAGCAGTCGTAATCTGCCCGCTCTTTTAGCAGAAATAAAAATATAATGTATCCTGTGTTCTTGGAAGGAAAGCAGCTTCACATCCGTGCTGTTCCAGAATCATCTCCCTTGAGCTGGCATGACCAGACTGTGTTTGGTATCTTAGAAGAATGGGGACTGATGGCTTTGTAGCAGTGCTCATGTTAATGATAGTTTTATCAGGTTAGTGACTGAAGCTACCGTGTATTGTAGTAATATACAGAATTCTTTACATCTGTGGCTTCCAGTTGATGCCTCCCAATTTGTAGAAGATATTGTTACTGAAGAAATCGTTACACTTTGTCAACATCATCCTATATTTACTGTTCTCCTTCTCGGTCAGCTCTTTTTAAAAAGCTAGTTTTTCTCYCCAGTTTGACAGTTTTATCAGCATTATTTTTGCATTTCCCCATAACCTTCCTTTTGCTTGCTTTTAACAAGCTAACAAATGTCACCTTTGACATCCTAGCTGGCATCATAAAATGCTTTACTGAGATTTCTACTGCTTTGACAAAAGATCAGAACCAGGTATCAGATTTTCTCTATCATAGTCTATCTTTGGTAACCTCTTGCTGAGTTTTATTCCATTTTCTTTTTAATTCTGTATTTTTGTCTTTAAAGTGTTTGCAAAGTCTGAATATTTTTAAGGCTGGACTTTCCCTTGCTGTCAGGCATCCTGTTCTCTGATATCCCTTTTATTCTTACTTCAGATCTGTAAAGGTACAAATAGATTGGAGAGCCTGTCAGTGATTTGTGAGGCAAAAAAGTACTAGTGAAGCAGATAAATTYAGATACTTCCTATGGAAAAAGAAAAGAGTTTTAAAAATAATTGTATTGAGGTAGCAGCAGCATCTTCATAAGAGTGAGGTAAGGAGCTGGCCTGGTTGGCTTGAAAGCTGCAGGACCAGCATGGAAGAATTGAGTTGCTGATAAGAGATTAATTTGGTGCTTCAAAAATGGGATGGGGTGACATATTGAGCGCAGGGTAGAAAGGGGAGGACAAGGCTCCTTCCTGCATCCCCCCTTGCTGCTGGTTGGATGAGGAGCATGCACAGTTTAAGGTGATGTTTTGGCTAGAAATTCAGGTTAGACATAAAATGAGAAGTAGTTGGAGGAATAAAGTAGCAACTGTGAAAACGTGTTTTTAAAATTACTCTTTAGCAATCTAATTCTTATATACTCAGCTGGACTATTTAAAAGGAAGTTGATTTCTTTTGAGTTTGACATCCTGACTGTAAAATATAAAATGATAATATGCATTTTGCAGAATTGTAATTTCCTTTSCAATCATTAAGTAGAAGTTCCTATGCAAAAGTGAGATAAAATGCCAGTGGAGACAATGTGGTTGCTCTAGAATTATCTGAGAGCAGAGGAATCATTTAATTGCTTTGTAGTGGTAAACACGTGAGTTCTCCCATTGGGACAGAAGTTCCTACTTCTGCTGCAGCAGTGAAGACACGAACACAAGATGACTTGTGTATTGAAAAATAATGTTTTAGCTGTTGGCCGTAATTCTTGTTCTCAGGGGAGCCTGGGAAGCAGATTATTGGATGGTTCTTAGTTAATAGAAGTCTTCATGCAAGATTACAAAACAAACAACCAACAGCCAAACAACCCTCCCAAACCAATTTCTGTATGGAAAATGATATTGTATTTTGTAAATTTTGAATGTGAATAGCTGGTTTGTTTGTCTCTGAGCATGCTTAGCAAATGAATGGGAGAGATGAAGAACTGTTTTTAAGACTATTATTTTACTGAAAAGTGGRTGGTTTCCAATTTTACCGTGGCATTGGCTCTCTCCCAGCAAATCCTTGCTTCGACACTGGTACATGTAAAACACTGCAACAAATATGTCCTTTTCATTTGAAGTGATTGAGCTGTCTTGCAGTTTGCCATTCACGATTTTCTCATGCTTCTTGACCTCAGCAGGGAACTGAAGATGTTCATCTATTTGTATGAACTTTATTCCTGATAGCTCCGAGTGCTGGAGATGGTCACTGAGCCTTGGCACCTAGAGCGCCTGTCCTTGCGTTGGGCATCGACCGCCTTTGGGAATGGCTGAGGGGTAACCAACCCTGTCATAAAACACTAAATTAAAAAAACCATGTTTGTTGTGTTTGTCTCCAACAGCTACATCCCCTCGGGTCTCCTCAGAGCTGGAGCAAGCGCGGCCTCAGACGAGTGGAGAGGAGGAGCTGCAGCTGCAGCTTGCGCTCGCAATGAGCAGGGAAGTTGCAGAGCAGGTCAGTGCCGGGCTCTAAAGCATCCATGGRTTGACAGTGGAGGCCACCATCCTCTTTTTTGTTTTCAGTGGCGTTTTGGCTTTGCCACAGGTGTAATGGGGGAGCGAGTGGGCATTTTGGAAAACAATTTATCTTATTTTTAAATATCTTCTTGAAATTAACTATGACCTCAGTGCTGTTGAGGCTAGTGGAAGATGACAGTCATYTTGCAAGAAGACTTGGTTGTGTGGGAGGATGTTAATCATCACATTACTGAAGCTGGTTTCAGTTATGAAGAACTGAAAACATGACTAGTCTTGAAAGCCTTTATTAATGGGGCCAGCATAAAATTAAAAATATCAGTGAATTTTGATTAGAAGGGAATTTTGAATTGTCTGTTCATTTGGCTAGATTTTCTGGGACAGAAGGGTGATCTGACACAAATACTAGAATATTTAAAGGACCTGATTTTAAAAAACTTGACTCCTGAATTATATCACAGTGGTTATATTAATATGTTAATTCTTAGGAGGTTCCTTCTAAATTTGGAGTAAATGCTGTAATTCTGGGCAAAGTCTACTGCATATTAATATGTAACAGAGTTGATGAATCTCAACTATGTGTGAAAATTGAAGCCAACCACACTGGGTATCTCTGCAGTATTGTAGAGGCTTCCTGTGGAAGGTGTAGCTTACAGATGTGTTGAATGTTAGTATCTCTGTGCTTAGAGAGGGAAACTATAACCCAGTARTCTTTCTCATTATTTAGAAATAAAGTTTAAAAACAAAACCCATAAATTATATCAATGGAGATGGGGAAATGCCAACTGGGGAATTTGTCAACTTCTGAAAGACGTGGTGCAATCACAAATACTTGAAATAGTTGGATCTACCACAAACGTGGTAGTGTAGAGATGTTTAAAAACCTATAAAATATGAACAGAGTTGACTAGATCATTCACTTTGTAGATTTAACATTGCATCAAGGGTGGGGGGAAACTGTAAAAAGTCAGGAAAACTAAAGTTGAAATTGCTACGTCCTTCAGTGGTGATGTGAATGATCGAAAGTGCTATAATAATTTGAAGCTGGGATATTCCCTGTGTTTTATAAATTGATGTTCCTGATATTATAACTTTTTGGAAAGAATGCTTCATTTATAGCTTTTCCATTGGGAATAGGCTCACATGAGGATAAATTACAGTCAGCAAACTTGGCATTGCCTTAGTGATCACGCTATTACGTTGGGTCAGGTGGTTCCTGACCGCAAACGTGGTTGAGTGAGGTGAGATTCCCAAGAAAACCACCTTCTCCGGTTGCGTTATGTGCAAGTTACAGCAACTAGGCCTGGCAATCCCACTGCACTCCTAGGGTGGCAGGGAGTGCTGCCCAGGCCGTGGCGGGCAGGTCCTGCCTGCGGGGCCAGCCACCTGGAGCAGCACAGTCTAGGCTAATGGTCTATATCAACAGTGTTGATTTCCTTTGCAGGAGGAGCGCCTCAGACGCGGAGATGATCTGAGATTACAGATGGCTCTGGAGGAGAGTCGCAGAGACACAATTAAAATTCCCAAAAAGAAGGAGGTAGTGCCTTCAACTAAGAAATTCCTGGTTACGCTGCCAAAAGCTTGAAATACAGTAACACAAAATAGCTTAATACTGAGCTCGTTTATGCTTTTGGGATTGCTTTGTTGTATAGCTTAAAGCTTCTTCCATGTGGGTTAAATTTCAAACTACTAGTCAATGCAGGTGTGTAAAAGGAAAAAAAAAAGTTGCTTCTTCATCTCTTGGGTTTGTACTTCAGATTGGTAATGCTTTTGGTTAAAGCTCAGACTGTTCCTGCCCTCAGCATACAACTCTCTTGGACCTAATGGATGCCCTACCCTCATCGGCACCGGCATCGCAGAAAACAGAACCTTGGGGACCTCCTGCTGCTGCAAACCAAACCGATCCCTGGGGAGGGTCCACAGTTGCAGCCACTGCCTCTGACCCGTGGCAATCATTTGGTAAGAGCAAGCTCTGCTTCACGACTTGTTTACCTTCAGATTTTGCTTTTGAATATTGAGCTTTTTCAAGTTCCTCAATGCAGAGTGTCTCATCACTATGTTAGTCCATTATGGTTGTTTTCTGTACATCAGAAGTTACTTTCCCTTAACTCAGTTTCAGGCAGAAATGAGAAGAAATTATTTTCTCTTTTGAGCAGTTGATTTGTGTGTGTGTATTTTGAATATTAAGAAGGAGGAGAAAATAGAAGCCTTTGGTTTCCCTTTGTGCTGCAGAAACAGCCTGTCTCATCCTGGATGGATGCTCATGACTTGACTGCAGGTTGGGTCCCATGTCATGAACTGAGTTGTCAGTGCTTAATATAGTAATCAAACTGGATGCTGTAATTCAGAAAGATTGCAGCTTTGAACTGTGATCATGTTTAATGCTGCTCCTACTGAAATAGGATCTGTATACATTTGGAAGCAAATGGGTTGAATTGTTTAAATGGAGTTTTCCCCTGGCCAAGGCGTTACRCCTTTACATGAGAAAGCTGATGGTGCTGCACGGTAGGTGTTCCATGTACTTTGGGAATGGAGCTGGATCTGGGTTTTGCCTGATTTGGACCTGTGTGTGGCAGGGGGAGGAGAGGGGAAGTAGGGGCCTCCTTTGCAGTTCTGGAGACTAACAGCCTAGTCTGTCAGGTTTGATTTAGGCTGGTGTTTCTAGGATCTCAGCTACGTAGTACTTCAGTCATCTGCATTAGCAGTAAGTGCTCTACCCTCCAGATTCCTGATAAATATTTTGGAGTTTAATGCTGAAACTCTTTCTATTTTTTTCCTCTCTTCCATAATGACATTAAATGCACTTAGTTGCTGGGCCAACGACTGTTCATTGTTTAAGTATAATTTGTATCTTTTCTGGTGATTAGCTGTCAACCATGGGTCAGGAAAAGACAGTTTCAGGCCTTTAAGAATGTTGGATGTGATTTTTCCATGTTTAAAAACAACAACAACAACAAACAACCTCCTTCAAATCTGGTGCCTGATCTATCATCCATTGACTATTTTTTCCTTGAATCGGTTGCAGCTGTAGCACTTCCTCTGTGACTCCCAGCTTTATTAATGCCACTTATAACAACCCCTTGTTCCAGCTGGCCACTTACTTGGCTGCCAGGGATAGTCTTGAAGATGGGAGATTTATGAATTTGATGGCTAATGAAACAGTGARCCACTAAATCATGATTCTTAAATCCTGTATGCGCTTTGGCATTTCAGCGTGGAGAATGGAAGCCCAGGGAAGGTAGCTTCCCAAATGCTCCAATTCTGTGTGCTGTCTTATGAAAGAAAGGGCTTTTTGAAAGCTTCCATTTATGAGCAGCCCTGTCATTAGCATTTCTTGCGTGGCATCGRTTGTAACTCGGCACTGAGTGCAGATAAAGGAAATCCTAAGTGCTGGACTGGGAATAGCTGGGCTTATTTGGAGGATTTCAGCATTTCCTGTTCCAAAGCTGCAGTGAGACCATGCCACCTGGGATGGAAATGAAAGACCAACATTGCAAATTGGAATTTGTGCCAGCAAGAATCGCACTGAATTGATTTTCAGAAAGAATAGTGTGAGGCCAGCAGTTTTTGTGTGTATTTCTAAAAAATAAAATGGTGCTTTAACCTGAAAGGAGTTAAAGGTGATAGCTGCTTATTGCACGGGTAGCTCTGTCGTACTCCTGGATTATACATTTCTTCTTATTTAGTAACTAAGCCATGACCGGTCTAGAAGTTGCATTGGGGAAAGGAAGTGTATGCATGTACTATGATCATCTTATAATTGTACAAAATGTGTATTTAAAGTCTTAAGATCCAAGCCCTGCACTTCTATGGCTGAGGGAGTGAAAGGAGGCTGGGAACAGGTGAGATGGAAGTGAGAGGAGGCATGGAGATAGTGAGGCAAGTTTCTGTCTTTCCTCTCCTTTTCCACCTCAGTTTACCATTAGACAGAATGAAGCCCAGACCTTGTGCAGGGCCTTGTAAAAATGTTGATACACAAGTAATTGGTGGTCTGGATTTGCAGGAAAAGAAGTGTCTTCTAGGAAAAATGTGAATGTTGAGYATGCAATTACTGGGATTAGAAAATGTAGGAAGGGGAGTCAGCAGACCACTTAGATCTGTCAGGAAGAGTGCTTAAAAATGAGGCTAAGAAGATGAAACTACCTCAGAGAAAGCTGATTGTATTATAGATATATAAAACAAAGTATAGAAGAAGTTTAATGTTTGTGAATCTCTCCATTTATTCCTTTTCATACAGAGTATATTTTTCTTTTACACCAAGGTTTTTATGGAGTTCTTCTCCTTAAGTTCTATCGTGGTTGTGGTGTCTGTAGGAAAAAAAGATTGCTTTTGCTCTTGTTGGAGCTGTCAACTTTTGATTTCRTATGGATGCTTAATTTTTTTCAGCCATCTCCCACAGAATTTAGCTGTGTTTGTTGATCTGCATGTGTAGCATGGGAAATACTGATTACAAACTCCGCATCTGATACTGAACTGCTTTACCTTTTGTTTATTATTCACTGGACAATAATGGTCCATAACAGAGATTCATTTCCTTGGACAGCTTTGCAAAGTGAATCTACAGTTACTTGTGTTCCTGCTGACTCTTTTTTGCAGGTGCCAAACCAGCTGCTTCTGTTGATCCTTGGGCAGCRCCAGCAGGATCCACAACTCAGTCTCTGTCCAAAAATGTTGACCCCTGGGCTCCTGCTCAGTCGTCTTCTACTGCAGCAAAACCTTCTGTGGATCCTTGGGGACCAGCACCTGCAAACAAACCTATCTCTACTTCTGGTGAGAAGCTGTCACATTCCATATTCGTAATATCTGAGTACTGCAGGGTGAGATCGGACTGATTTCTGTATTGGTTGTGCAGAAGCAGCTSTGTGTTGATTAACTGCACTGCTGGATTGTGTGCTATGTTAGCTGTACATGAGCAAAAAACTTCAGGTACCATTATTCTGAGTAAGAGCTCTGAATTTTTTGCTGATTTCTTCCAAATGTCTTCCCCATTCCTTTATTTTTACGTGCAGATGTGTGCTGTGCGTTTGTGACTGCTACCATCAGACTTTTAAATGGATTTTATCTTTAATTAGATGAGAACTTTATTTCCAGAAATGAATGTTACTATAATTTTACCTTTCATCATGCTAAGTGCTGTGCAGATTGATGTCTCTGCAGATGCAGAGTGACAGGCTGAACACTTTCACACTTTAAGCAGTTTTTGGAGGTACAAATGAAGGTTTTTCTACTTTAGACTGAGGATGTCAAATCTTTCCCTAAAACTTTATTCMGAAAGGTGCCGTAGGTGGTGGTGTAACTCTCTATTCATGCTCTGTAACTAATGCAACTTTCATGAACCCTACTAATACCTTATGTTTTTGTGTTGGTACCATGGCTAGTCTAATGGCATTTTCTTTTGGTCATTCATCTCAGCACATAATAAACAAAGGACTCACAAATTCAGTGCTGCAGAAATGGTCTAATCCATTTTTCTGTGGGCAAAGGGCAGTAACTGGATCGTTACTGGAATGATTCCTAAACTGTGATGGTCTTTGTTCTTGGTAGAAAGTACTGTTGTTGTACAGTGTCTTTACTTATATTCTTTGGGTCYTGTGGGTGGGTATTTTTTGTCAACTTGTTATGGAGTTGAGTCTGCTTCTTCATTTGCTTGAAATGTGTGGGCAGCTAATGCTAAATTAAGAAAAACGTTACAGCAAATACAGAAAAGCAACCTTCAAAGCTTTTCAGGAGTGCTATTACTCTTCGTTTAGGTGTGGCTTTTCTTCCTCCCTTTTGAGGTAAGGGTGTGTCCACATTATGGAAATGTTATGTTTTTATTTGTTGCAAAGTACAACGCAATAGTCTTAGCTCAGCTGGGCCCAACCAACGCTGCGGGGAGGAGGTGACGTTCCTGCAATCCCATTGAATTCCTACCTACTTTAAGAAACAGAARTGAAATTGTTAGTCAGGTTTATAGCCATTTTGCATTTGTCTTTGCAAGTATATTCAGAAATGATATTTTGCTTGAAGGGTCATTAGCACACGTGATGGAGTCTAGCCTGTAAAATTGTTGCTGCTGTCTTCTCCCAAAGCAATATGTGCTGGCCTGTACCTCCCTGGATTGCAGCCACCTAATAAAACCCCAGCCAGCAAAGGTGTGTCTTATACTGTGGTTTAAGAGCACATCACTCTGAATTAGTCAGCTCGCCCTGGAAGAAAAGAGCCTTTTCTCACATTGTCCTTGTCCTTTGTCCTGGGTGAAAGTAGGAGCCCTCCAGCTGCTCCTTACAGCCAACCCTCCCTGACCCAGTGGTTTCACAGTGATGTGAACCAGTTAGAAATCCCTTTGAGTAGGGTCAGGTGTGTAATGCAACTGAAGATCTATTAACAACAGAGCTCTCTTGTTGTTTTGAACAGGAAGTACATCTTTTGACCTCTTCAGTAATTTGAATGGTACAGTTAAAGATGATTTTTCTGAATTTGACACACTTCGAACTTCCAAAAAGCCAGGTATGAATCAAGTTCTTAGAAAATGAGMAGCTTGGCTGATGGGTCAGCAACAGATGTATCTGTTCTTAAATTTCCTTAAAAAATAAAAAAATCCACAAGAATTGCCGTTCACAAAGGAAAAGATCAAAGCTGGTGATAGTGCAGCAGTGTAAGCTTGTTGTTAACATTTTGGCCTGTGCATGAACTCGTGGGGAGCTGGCCTCTTTTGTGTTGCAAGCCATGGGCTTTCACTCCGTAACCTCTGTGCTGCATTGACCCAGAAATTTGCTTGCCTTCTAAATTTATCTCATCTAGCATGTGTGTGGAGTATGGCTCATGCTCAGACAGTTAAACAGAACAATGTTGACTGAATTTCTGAAACTCATGAATTCTGCCACGATAATAAGAGTGGAAAAATGAGAAAATTAACTTATATGAAAGTTTAATTTTTTTTCTGTTTGGTCTAAGTAAGATGAAAAGCTAAATAAGATGGAAAAAAAAGATAAAGTGTAAGCTCTTTGATACTAGATACTACCTACTTTAAGCTGGATTCTCCCTGGAATTTTGGGGGCAAATTAAACCTGGGCCAGGCTTCTTTAACACACAAGGAAAACTCTGTTGGAATCTGTCTGGGAGAGGTATAACAGCYATCTAGTGCGAGAGTAGAAGCCCAAGGCTTTTTGAGTATCTTTTCTGTGGAAACTTAGTGTAATTTATTGCAGGGTAGTTGAAAGAATACCCATCAGGCAGGTCAGGTAGAGGCTTCTGTAGAGCASTGCAACGTAATTCTAGAGTCTTTGCAATCTTCCAGAAAACACTTTTCTTGCATGCTGAGAGTGTAACCTGTACTTGAAATGCTTAAATGAAACTTATAAAAACATTAGACTTCAAAATATTTCCTTTGTCAGGGACTTCAGGGTTTTCTTTGTTTGGTTATGTAGATTGAGAAGTTTTGTTTTTCTTCTTGTGTTGTTACAGCTGAATCGGGTTCCACTCTGCCATCCCAGCATAGCGGTACCACGAGTCCTGATCTCTTTGATTCCCAACACTCAAGCATGACATCAGGCAAACAAAGCGCAGCCCGCAAAACCCCTGAATCTTTCCTGGGCCCCAATGCTGCTTTGGTGAATCTGGATTCRCTGGTGTCTAAGCCACCACAACCTGTTACTTCACTGAATCCATTCTTGGCACCAGGTCTGTTCCTRTTCATTCTGTTTACACTTTCCCTTCCTATAGGGAAATTTTGCATAACTYGGGCTCGTGTGATTTAACATCAGTCATTTTTGGCTTGTTTTTCGTGATTACTTCAGCCTGCAGATCATGCCTGAGAGCCGAAGGGTGAGGCAGCAGAGTTTCTGGGTGTGCTGCTGGACCCTAACAGCCCRGAGGTCTACTCTCCCATGTGTTGGGTTAGCTTAGTTGAAATGATTTATTTCCTTTTGCGCTGATTCTRTCAAAATGATCTGGTTAGAAAGGAGCTTTTGCTTATTAAAAATGGCTGAACTAAAGCCAGCTGATGGTCAGAACAGGTAAGGGGTGAGCATGTGCCAGCTGAGACACTCCAGCCCTTGGAAGGGTAGTAGGTGCTCGTGGCAAGCAGGTTGGCAATAGCCCTTGTAGTTGTGCTGCTCCAGGCAAATTAACACCTCTGACTGCAGCCTCAGGTTGCAGATAGCAAACTGGTGTATGTTTTAATAGGCTTTTGGTTGTCGTTAGACTAGTGTGATAACTCAGTTTTGATCAAAACACACTCTTAGTATGTTTGGAAACAAATTGGCTGTCTTAGCTCTTCTTTAAGTTGGCCCCTGTTATAAGGGAGCCTTTGCTTGCAGCAGACTTAAGGATGGYGCTGAGCATTTGGAAGATATATATTTTTTTAAGGACTCTTCATATGCACTGAAATTTTTTTGTTACACTAGTCTTATGAAATTAAAAAAACATTTAGGAGGACTGGGGATGGAGTTTATTGAACTCAGTGGATAGGAAAAAAAGAAACAAAAAAAACCCCAACAGCAACAATGAGGAAAAAAAAAAGTCACCAACAAAAAAGACTCCAAACCAGTACTTCTGGGCAGCGTTGGCAGTGTTTAGCAACAGGAAGTCTATGTATCTGCCATTGCTGGTTACTGGAAAAAGTTTTTAAGGGGTCACTGGGCCATCCAAATAGCTCTATACATATGCGGGAAAAGGAATTTGTAGTTTTGGCGGCTGTCCAGACAACCCGAACGCTGGGAAAGTTATTCTCTGCTTTTTCTAGCACTGCTGTAATTCGGAAACAACTTGTTTACTTTATGAATTCTTGTCAAAACTCAGTGCCAAAACCATGTACTGCATCTGAATGGAATTGACTGACAGATCTTGAGGCAAAGGCACAGAGATACTGTAGCCAGAGTGTAGTGAAGGAGAGCTGCACCGTGGCAYGTGATCTGTACTCCTTTGTAATGCTAATTTTAAGTAGCATTGAAAAATTACTGACCTGGATACCATGGCTAGATACGATACGTTCCAGGTTATCAAATTTGAAACCTGTTTATCCAGTGACTATAAGTGGAAACTGTTGGTCAGCAGGGATTATTTTGTGGTGCTGTTTTGTGAGAGGCTCAGAGGAGTGGCCTGTGTTTGCACCAGTGCAGCCCCGGGGAGCTGCATGGCCTCTGTGCAGATTTCTCCTGAGTTTTGAGGTGGGGAGGAAGATACAGAACATGCTTGCTTTGAATATAAAGAGAGTCTCCGAACCCCAGTGCCTTGTGGAGATGCGATCCTCTTGCCTCTTCCCCCTTTTCTTCTTCAAAACCAGGTGCAGCTACAGCACCAGCTCCAATCAACCCCTTCCAAGTGAATCAGCCACAGCCACTCACTCTGAATCAGATGAGAGCAAGTCCTGTGATGGGCACCAGTCCTTCCTTCAGTGCTGTGCCACCGATCAACATGGAGCCAATACCTCTGTCTTCCATGGCCCCCGTGCCCGTGGGGATGGCACCGATCCCACCGATGGGCACCGTGGCGTCTCTAACGAGGATGGGCCAGGGGCTGAACGTGAGCATTGCGGGATCAATGACCCAACCTCTTCACAGTACGGGAATCCCGCCGGCAGCATCCCAGTCTACAAATACAACTAACCCTTTTCTCCTATAAAGACCCAATCAAAGGAACTTTCTTTTCATAGTGTTTCCAGGCTGAAGTCTTTACAGCTAAATGAACGTGGCCTGTGTGGACTGAACGGTGTGTAAGAGACTTGGAAGTAGATTTGCAGTTTACAGTTATGATCTTTGAAGAGTTGTCTCTACTTACCAGTTAATCTAAATCTAGTCTTTGCTACAGATGGTACCTTACTTTGGCTTGTTGAGCATTATGTGAAATGTTCAGACTTTTCACCAAAGTTAGATTCTGCCCATTTTGTTACTTTGTTAATCATTTCAATACACTTTCTAGGGAGAACCTGCCATTTTAAACTCCGTTGGCTATTTTGTAGATGTCAGATGATGTGCTGGATCCTGAAATTACTATTTACCTGCATCTGTCACTTCCTRTGCCCATAAGATAGACCTGAGATTCGGAGTGCTAGTGAATGTTTTGCACATRACTACACACAGTTCTAGACTGTTGGTTCACCCATAGTCCTTACTCTTAGACAAGAACGATTTTGAGGGCCCAGGTGGCTGGTTTTTATGCATTAAACATTGCAACGCAAAATCGCACTGCTTTCCTATCAAAGGTTGACCGAGGAAGCAAGCTTGTCTCAAAAGGAAAAAACAAGATAATAACAGACAAAAAAAAAAAMCCCCAAGAACATTCTCAAGTTGTCGAGTATAACGTGTGCTGTTGTATGCGGTGTTGAATTTGTACACTACTCTCTAAGGACTCCCGAGGAACTCTCTGTGAGTGGCATGCTGCACTCGTGCTGAGTGAGTGTCCTGCTCTGTGCTTGTCCAGTACCAGCCTCGTTTGGAAGTTATCATGTGTATTTTGTTTTTATTTGACTTACCACCTGAGTTGAAAGAGGAGGACAAAAAACAAATACAGCAGGACAACTTTGGATTCAGTTTCACCGGGGCAAGCTTTAAAAACTAATTCAGGCTTAACCTTGCTATATGCAGTTATTCTTGTATACTTTTGCACATATTTTGTTTAGTACAGTTTCATATTTGAGTTTGCAGAGTTACCTAATAGTCCTTTTTTTTGCTAATTTTTATAATGTGGTTCTTATTTAACTGTCTGGTTTTGATAGATTTATCAAGTCTGGCTGAAAAATTAAGATATTGGCAAATGTCATTTTTATGGTTTTAATGCCCTCTTATTTATGGTTTTAGCTCTTTGTTTCTGTAAAGAGAGTTTAAAAGGGAAGATTAACACTAAAATATTTTACTTTTAAATGAAGTATTCATAATGAAAATCAAAACAAATCCGCAGGACTAATTATTTTAGATGAGTTGAATTTGAACAWGACATGATTTAGACTACATTAAAAAAGAGAGAAAAAAAAAACAACACTAAAGTCGCTTTTCCCTTGATTTGTTCCCGTTTTCTGATTACCAAAATGGACAAACATTCAGCCTTTATGAAGATCCTGAGAGAGGCTGGGGTTTTTTCTTGGCATACTTCTTGAAATGCTCAGAATCCTAATGTATAGATACAGCTCATTAATCTCACTGACTAATTTTTCTTGATGAAAGGTGCACTCCATCTTAATAAACTGGTTCCATTTACAATTGTTAATTGTAAGCTGAACTATACGTTTTAACTTGCATGGCTGGACCTCAGCGAGAGGGCAGCGTTTCTGTAAGCTCTGCTCTCCCAGGCAGCACGGATGCGTGCGGAGCGAGGGGTGGCGAGGGGTGTCCCGGTGCTTGTGACTGCCCAGAGGRCACCTCTGGTGCATCTCGGTGGCCTTTCCCTAATTAGCAGGAAAAGAAAAAAAAGGAGAAAAAAAGAAAAATGAAAAAACAAATCTGAGAGAAACTGCCCGAGCTCTGTGTCCTGGTGTGATGATGCCGTGTGCGACCGCACCGGCCGAGGGAGGAAGGAAGGGCTGCCTGGGGTGGAGGGGGCTGGATTTTATCCCGTGGTGGGTAGGGGAGGCTGAGAGACTATCAAATCTAGGGTACAATCACAGATTTTAGCTGCGTAGGTCAGTGTAGYTCTGTTAGTCTACGGAATGGTAAATGTGTGGATGTTTCTGTGCAGATTGGTCGATCCTCTTGCTACTACTGAATTTCCAGTAGGATCCAGAATGTTCATCTGCTCTTGTTTTATGTAGAGGAAAAAGCATTACTGTCCACACTCAGTATGTCCTTAAAAAAAAGGAAGAAAAGAAAAAGAGGACAAAGCCCATTCGTGATGCCTTTCTGAGTAAGGAAAATACTTCTTTTGTTGTTGCTGAAGTTACTGAAAAGTGTAGACCAGGAAGAGTGTGATTCTTGCAGATGGGAAAAACAAACAAAAAAAGTGCTTTCCAGTTGATCTGTGGCAAGATTTATCCTTCATTATTTTTCCAGTTTATTTTTCTGCAGCAGTGGAATTGAGATCGTTTGATGTTTTTCCCTTAGTCCGTCACCTGAGTGCATTGGCAATGGTTAGATGGGGCATTATCTATTCAGCCAAAAGGTTCTGATTGCATCTGCTTGCTGAACACTAGGTAACTGTTTCTGGAGGCAAGAAGAGGTTGATAGTGAGTATTTTAAAATGTATAATGTCGTTTGCAGCTCAGAGTAATGAGCTGTCCTCATGAATTGCTAAAAATATGTGTTGGTCTGGTAGGGAGCCCTAGCTTAATGAAACTGCTGAATGGCAAATTGTTGCTTTTATCAAGGCCACTTCTCTAAGAGCTGTGTTACTTTTGCATTTTATGTATGTGTGCACACACACCTGCACGTGTGTGTATATATATACATGTGTGTATATATATTGCACAATAAACCATGACACGACACTCTGAGCAGCGATCACCCCAGATCATGGTGCTGTAAAGCATTAGGCCAAGGACTGACCGTGCTGAAATTCCCAACCCGACCTGGGTGTTGCGGGAGAAAACGAGTTCAAGAGTCGAATAAGCAGCTGGTTCGGTCAAAACCCGCTCGGTCTCCAGCTGGTCGGCACGTCGGTATCTCGAGTGCCGTGCGGAGCCCGTGTCGCTGCAGCAGAAACCCYGCAAGGGGGTTTCTGTCCCAGCCAGCTGGGGCCTCGGTTGCGTCCGGAAGGTGAATCTGCTTCGTGGTTATTATTTAAGTGCTCTCCACAATTCTCCTTCCTCCCCCTGGCGCTCCCGTGCTCGCGTGGAGGCCGTTGGCGTGTCTGCTCGCATCTGCTCTGGCCTATTTCTCCACGTGCRTTTTCCCCTTCCCTTGCTTTTCCCACTTGGAAATACTAAAAGTGCTTTTGATTTTAAAAATGTTAGTATCCCAAAATAGCCTTACTGGTCAAATTGACCAAAGATAAAAGTGTTATTTTATAAGAATAGAGATATCTTGGCATAATTTTAAATCCCAAAATAAGCTCAGTTATTTATTCAGTTTTATACTATATAGAAACTAAACTAGGCTGAGGGGACAGGGAAGGAAGACCGTAGTGGCTTGTGGTGTTTACAGTCTTTTTGAGGTCCCATAGCTAAGACAACTGTTCTTATCCATCTTCCCTTTTGCTGTTACAGTTTCTAATGTGTACTGTATGTATTAATATTGCACAAATTGTGGAGAAATATATGGTTTATTTTTCACAGCAGAATCTCACAAGACTCGCTTCCTTTACAAGTGTTAAAATTTAAATATTTACCAAACTTGTTTTCATAATACTGGGAGCCGGCTGCTTTTTATGGATTTGTGCTGACTATTGACATTATTTACTGTATAAATAATTTATCATTTGTACTATTGTATCATAATGTCTGTATCTTTGTGTCATTTTTCCCTAGCAATGTCACAGACGTGATATTTAATAATGCCATCAGAACAGTGGAAAGACAAGGGGTTTGTAGGTGACTGGTCAGAATTAAAATTGTATTGCTTCTATTCCAGAGGTGTTGCTTTTTCGAGACTCTGCGTAGTGTTGATGTCACCTCTAAGAACTGTTGCTGCCGTTGCTTGGTTTAGTTTTCGAGAGTCCATGGATTGGATGAGATGATGAAGGTTCGTGCCCGCAAGTCCTGCGTTCCGGGGTGGATCTGGTGGTTGTTGAGAGTAAYGCTTCTTGTACATTGTCAATGTGATTCCTTCCAAGCATCCATCACTTTTCCTGGTGCAGGCCTGCTCTTACTATGAGAAAGGAGGATTTCTTATAGATCACTTAAATCAGAATCGGTTGAGACCTTATTAACTCAATAAAGATGAAGACTTGTTGTGTTGCAGGTGGCTGAATTGCTTCTTTAAACCACATTTGTTTTTGGAAGGATGGTCGGCTGCTTTCTCAGCAGAGGCTTCAAGAATTATATGATGTTTAAGACAGAAGTTTGGGGAAAAAAACAGAGTTTGGAGATGGTCCTTTGTGGAATAAAGGACCGACTTGGGGAATTCCATGTTTCCCACTGCTTGGGCAGCTTGTGGAGGGGCCCATCTCCAGCTCGGGGATGGCTTCAGTGTCTGTTTCTGAGTGCTCTAAATTGGAGGGTGCTTCATTTTGGGCCCGTTTAAGAGCTGCCTCCCGGGAAGCCCTCCTGGTTTCCTGTCCTTATGGCTTGCTGCTAATCAGACGGATCGCTAATCAAGTATTTAATTTGCTAACGCTGGAGCTGCCGGATGCTGCTGAGCTGCTGGCCAGGCAGCCTGGGASGACGTCTCCTGTGAGGGTTTCCTTAAAGCCCAAGGGTGATCCCACTGCCTCGGGAACGCTCCCGCTTCCCTGGAACCTGCCGCTGGTCGCTCTGATTCATTCCACCTCCATGTTTGGGACTGAAGGGAAAAGAAAGTCTCTCTCTTGCCAAGGGTGGCAGCCCAAATGTGGGTTCCGGGTCCTCTGGTTTTACAGAATAATGTTTTCTCACTTGCCTTCTGCTCCGGGGCAGGATGTGCCGGCCGTGCATCCTGGTTTGGTGTTGCTCGGGCCCTTTTCTTCCCTGGGGGGTCGGTGGGTCCCTGTTGGGCTTCACTTCTTGAAGCAGCGGCTGGGAAGGGAAGGCCGCTCCTGCCAGGGAGAGGCAGGAAGGACTGGGAGCYGAAACCACCGCGATGACTCCGGAGCTCCCCAAACCGGGTGGAATTCCGGGGGAGGTCAYGGGCAGCAGCGAGAGGGTGTTCCCTGAGGTGACTCTGGGTGCCTTGGCAGCCTGGCCTGAACAGAGACACAAAAATAGAAGCCYGGAATGGTTGGAGGCTGCTGCGAATCTTCCCTGGCACGTTGGAATCGTCTGTGAGAGCCGCAGCCCCTGCGGGTTGGAGTGCAGCCCCGCGCTTGGGGCCTCCGGCCTGGGTTCTGTGGCCGTGGGAGGTTTTTCCAGCAGGATTTGGGCTCCAGGGGCCTGGAAAGYTGTCATCGTGCATCTCATAGCCCTGTGTCCTTGCGCTCAGCAGCTTCTGTTGCACGGCAGCCAGTGGGAGGCTGAGTGCTTGGAGGTCCCGTGCAGGCTGGCAGCAGCTGCGATGTTTTATATATATGTATATATATTTATATATACATGTGTGTGTATATATATGTATGTRCAGCCCCAATTTGGTCATGCCTGTGTTTGCAGCCTTCCCTGCCTGTCTTAGCTCTTGAGGTTCTGCTTGTTCAAGTCTGTGTCCCGGGGTGACTCCAGCAAGTGGGAAGATCCTTGGAGACCCGCAGGAGGTACCTGGGCAGGTACTTGGGTGGGTGTGGGAGTCCTTGGAYGTGTCAAGGGCATGATGCTCTTTCGGAGACCTGGATGGTGGCTGGGAAGCAAGAGGACCTGAGTGTTGCGTGTGCCCCGGGGCAAGGGGCAGGGTCGCCAGCACTGCTGCCATGTGCAGCCTTCCCGTGCAGGACCCAGCRGGTCCCACCCACCCTTTGCACAGGGTTAGTGTTTAACTGGTATTAGCAAAGTCTGAAATCTTTCTACGGGCTGGAGCCACCACGAGAGGGCAGGAGCTGCTGCCTGTTTCTGGAGGAAAGGGCTCCCTGCCTGGGTGGGTTTGGCTCCCCGGGAGCTGTTGGGAGCAGCTCTTAGCTGTGTCCCGGGCAGCTCCTCTGCCATGGCAGGGCTCTGTGCCGTGCAGAGCGCAGCCTTCTCGCCCTCTTTCCAGCCTTGGTTCCAGCTGGTGGTTCTTGCTGCCAACGCGTCCTCGGCTCTGCAGGCGCCAGCAGCCGGGGGCTCCCGCCTGGCCCTTGTGCTGCCCTGAGCGGCACCTTTCCAAGGTGCTGCAGATCCAAGGCCTGTCCATGGGGTCAAGAGCTGCCTCCTGTGGCAATCGTGCTCAGGAAAAGCGACCGTGGGCACCTCCAAAGCCCCTCTGAGCGCGACACGTTCACCCCGTGCAGGTACCAAGCCCACTCCGCCCGTCCCAGCAACTTAGACCATGGTAGCAACGTGACAGAGGGCAGAGGACAGGAAAGGCACTTAGCTACCTAACTGCTTTGGAAACAATTCCGAGATCTGTTCTAGCAGCACATGCTGAACTTGGAGGTGAGCAACCTCACTGCACCCCCGTGGGCATGAAGTTCCGGCTTCATCTCCATTTCATGTGTTTTCTTTCATGATTAGAATCTGTCATGCTGTTTTGCTCAGTTTGTTGACTGGAATGAGGAAATGCAAATGTGCTCGAGGGGGAGAAAAACATGTTTAAGTGGTAGCAGATTTTATGTTTGTGTCTGCAAGTTTCAAGTACTCTGAATAAATACAGATATTTATCCTGCTACTGTTGCGATCTGCTTCCCAAAGRCGTTAAAAAAGGAAACAAAATCCTGCACATCTCCTCTCAGCCAACAGGAAATACAAATCTGGATGCGAGCGCGGCTCAGTTAAGAGATTACAACAGCTGCCCAAACAACTGCTGCAGGAGCTTACTGGAACTGCAAAACTAATAGAAATGTAATAGGGAAAAACAAGAGACAAAACATAATCTGCAATCATGTTTGGAAAGGTATTTATAAATACTTCAGGAGATGCTAATGCTCAGAGCAAAATTCCAATACTCCTGTTATCTTTTAATAAATGCTATTTACAAGAGCAGGCTTAGGTTACACTGTTGAGTATGCAGTAATAATTGGAACCAACTGGGGTGCTTTATTTGATCTATATCCTGAAAGCTGCACAGTTCAACCTTGTGTATGGCTACTTGGGCCTTTCTTTGGGCAGTTTCAGTGCTGTGGCAGTTCCTTGCTAGGGTGGTATCATGGTTAAGTTCTCACAGTCACCTCGGGGTATTTGCAGTCAAAACACACATGATTACATGCCCAAATTTTACATCAAAGTGACTAAGTGATTAGTCATTTTGTTGTTTATTTCTTTCTCTTGGTACCTGTAAGAAGAGCAGATCTTGCACGATTTAAGGCATCTATTCTGTCATGAACAAATAAAGACTTTAGCAGCAGAAAGACAAAGACATAAATATKTAGACACTTGTTTTTATTCTGCCTAAAAGAGCAGTAATATTAATTTAGAAGAGSGTTCAGTGACAGGCATGGTATGAYAGCAGAAGAGAAACTATTCAGACGGAGGCTCAGCTTTGTACCCTCATGCTGCAGACCCCTGAGAACAGCACATTAGCTTGGGGGAGTTGGTCACACACCAGTAACAAACATTATTTAGGTCCCGCTCTGAGGTTATGTGATGGAAGAACACCTTAGTATAGCAGATTTGAATGCCAACACACTGCCTTCTTCCTGCTTTTCTGATTTTTTGGTATGAAAACCAACCAAGGAAAATCATAATATATTACGTAGGTTCATGTTACTGCAACATTGCTTTGGGATCACAATAGTTACAAGACAGCAGACTTAGCATCATTACAGTTAATAATTGAGCCTGCCTCAGCATCAAATATATGGATATGCAGGCCTGAAAGAAGATGTGGACCTCCCTTCTGCTTCCAACTGCTTTCAAAGGCCAAAGGTYTCTGGTAATTAACATGATTTAGAGCCAAGCACTGCTAATGACTGCACACAGAGGTGCTTTACTAAGACTTTGTGTAGTTCCTTTTCAGTTCCTTCTGTAAGGTGTATTTTTTAGGAATTATCTGCACTTTGCTTCACTGAAAAAACCTGCAAGAGTTTGTTTCTACAGTGCATGAATGATTTTAATTAATTTCACAGACTCTAAAGGACTATAGGGAATTGCCCAGCAATGCAGCTGCTGCCTTTGCGGAGAAGCTCACGGCAGAGAACAGCACGTGTGTGTTTCACCACACCACTCCCACGGTCCCTCGTTTTTGGAAGGTGTGAGCATTTCAGTTTTTAATTGCTGTCAAAAAAACCTTTTAGTATACAGCAAAGGGTTTGCATTGATGTTTTAAACATAGGAAAATKATTACAAAGATAAAATTTCCTTTTTTTTCTTTAATATAAAGAGTGTACAAAAAGCTGCTAGAAAATTCTTTCATATTAAAAACCCTTATATTTTGATATTAGTGTTTTTGTGTAATATTAGACTCTTATCCAACCTAGATATTTTTCAACCTGTATGCTTACTGAAAGGATTATACTTAGGAAATTATTCCAAAGCTCCAAGGACTTTTGTCCATGTCTCCTGTGACGTTTTCTCAGCTTTGTCACATACTCATTTCCTTTTTCCAGAAAGCACCCAACCTGCCTATCTTCTGTGCGAGTCTCTGCACAYCTTACTCCTGTGTTTAATAATTACGAATCCCTTCGGTGACAGACGCCACAGAGTGGTTCTCCATGTCACTTGGGGTCACCTCATAGCCCAGCTTCGTCATATCTTTGGTCACGACATTGAAGGAAATGGTCACAAAGCCTTGAGATCGCACTCTCGTTACTAGGAGAAAATGAGAAAAAAAAAAATCATCAGTAACACTGGTTAGGGGAGGTTTTGGAACAGCTGCTGACTTCCTCACTGACACCTTGTCTGTCCTCCATAGGAACAACTGATCCCTCTCTTCCCAAGAGAGGGAACGGATGGTGGAACTGCAGCTGCTGCCATGCAAGAAGTGCAGGCGGCAGCTCCCCAGGACCCACCTTCTCTGCCTTCTCCCTGCGCCACCACTCTTGGGTCGGTAAATTCTGGACGCCTCCCCGTGAACCAGCTTGAAGAAGAAAGCAGAGAACAAGTCAGTTATTGCATATACTCACTGGTGGCTAGTTTTGACATATAAAATTAATAATTTGTGTTTTAAAGAAAACATAGGGACTCTCAGCCTTTGWTAACAGCACTGAGTTTTGAAGACTGGTTAGCTTTGTGGCTTATCAGCTGTGACCAAAGACAAGTTTTATCTCTCTGAGGCAAAAAAGGAAACCAATTTTATATATATTATGTTAGATTCAAACTATTTCTGGCCTAGACAGAATCTGTCTATGGCAAAGCAGTTTCAGAAACAGTAGGATTCCACTCTCAAACTGATAAAGCTTGGATACTTTGAAGGAATCTAAGATATTTCACCTGTAAAACTCAAGCCTATCTGTTTATGATAAAAACATAGACATGTGCACAAATGAGTAGCTGGAGATACTATTTCTTTTTAAAAATCCTCCTTGGTGAGTAAGACCAAGTCTTTGATTATTACCTTGTAAACTGCTGCAGCCTAGATGTAGACTCCGGAACAAACATAGGCAGAATTCTTATATGCCTAAAATAAAYGTGAAAGGCCGAGAAATTAAGACATGAACCACACAGCACTGTGTGAACTCATGCCCTCTTGGTCCCTGCCCTTGGCTTTGGGGTGCCTCACCTGCCGGGTTCGATGGGCACGTGCACAGCCCCGTAGCCCCTCACCACGTCGTTCCCAAAGACGTCGGGCCCGTAGACGCTCACGACGATCTGCGGCCCTGCGGGGAGAGCGGCCGTGAGCGGGACCCCAGCCCCGCGCGCCGGCCCGGCCGCCCCGGCACTCACAGCCCCACGGGTTGGTGCTCTTGAAGGTGATGTCGAGSGGGAAGTTCCAGACGAGCGCGGCGTCGGCGGCGTCGCTCTTGCAGGCGATCTGCGAGATGCCCTCCTCGAGGCCCTGCGGGGAGCGCGGTGACACCGATCCCAGCGTCACCAGGCGGGGGAGAGGCCTCGGAGTCCAACCGTGAGCCCCTCAGCTCCCCACCCGCTAAACCRCGTCCCAAAGCACCTCATCTACAGGGTCCCTGGGCTCTGCCAGGGACGCTGACTCCAGCGCAGCCTGTTCCAGTGCTTCGCTGCCCTTTCCGTGCAGCGATTTTTCCTAATCCCTTATGTGGGGCCCTTGCCCCATGCCCTATCAGCCCTGTCCACCTCTGGCTGGGCACGGCGCGCTCTTACCGCAGTGGGCACCCAGTCCTGGCCGTAGACGAAGCAGAACTTGCAGTAGAGCTCGTCGAAACCGGGGAACTGCGGGAGAGGCCGCGTTAGCGCGGCCGGGCCCGAGGCCGCGCTGCGAGGGGGCTGCGCGGAGCCTGGGCCGCGCTGCCCGAGCCGCGGCGGTCCCGGTGCCGGCTCGGGTCCCGGTCCGGTCCCGGTGCCGGCCCGCTCACCTGCCCGCTCTCGATCTCCCCGCTCACCGACACCAGGAACACGTCGGGGCCGCCGCCGGCCGCCATGGCGCTGCCCGGGCGGGAGCGCGTCGCCCTGGCAACCGCGGACGGCGCGCCGCCGGGGACAAACCTCCTCGGTGGGCGGCGCTTCGCGGGGCCGCCGCTTCGCCCCGCCCTGCCGCCCCCTCCCCACCCAAAAACAGCCCCAAATCACCCGCGATCTTCTAGATTTTCCTTTATTTAATTAATTTATTATTTATTTATTAAAGATCCACCTTTTTTTTCACCTCGTTGCCAGGGAGGACTCTGTCCCGAAACGGCCGCTAGAGGCCGCTGCAGGGCCGCGCAGGCCGCGGCTCCTTTCCCTTTCCCTTCCCCTTTCCCTTTCCCTTTTCCCCCTGGAAATCTCCATAATGATTCGTCCAGGAGCTGGATCTCCCAGGGCAACAACAAGTCCCAGATCACGCCGCTTCCATGGGYGTTTTYAGCTCGCCGGTTCTAAAAACCCCASGGGTGCCCATTAAAACAACACAACAACTAAAACACTATTTTTTTTCCCTCATAAAACCAGGTAATAAACCCATTGCTCACCATAGCTCAGACCTGAAATCATACTGGTGGCCCAGGGCACGGTACAGCCAAGGGAAAGGGACATTTTCCCACCCAGAAAGCGTAAGGAATTGGTAAAACTCTGAGCTCCGAGCCCGGGTGTAGGAAGAGGAGCCCCTCACCCGGCCTCCGGGCGGCGGGGAGGGGGCAGCACCACGAGGCGCCTGGTTTTAACCCTAATATCTAATTGGGGTTATGTTTAATCCGCAGGGAAACRCGGATTTTTGGGCTGTTTGCACCAGGTCGCCAGCCCGGCTCATCCCGCTGCTGCATCCCTGCAAGGAGGCTGCCCAGAGCGGCCCTGCCCTTGGCCCTGGGAGCCTTTTCCTCCTCCTCTTGGAGCTCTGCCCACCTGCGGTTCCCACCAAAGGACGTGGAAGTGCCTGGAAAAGCCCGAGCTGAGGACACAGCCCTGGAATTCCTGCTAAAAACCTCTGCCCCGAGGGTTATTTCGGTGGGGAAGCAGCTGGTGGCTCTGCCTGTCCCAGGGTCCTGGGACCTGTGGGCATCGGCCGGGATGGGGACTTGGATCCCGTGCTGCTCCTTTCATTAGCAGGGCGGTAATTAACAGTTGGGACCATCCTGGACCCCCTTCCTCGGGCAGGACATGGTGCTGGTCCCGAATGGGAATTCCCAAATGTGGAATGTGGCTCTGACTGGGAGCAACGGAAGGAACCTGGGAAGTGGCGGAGGGCAGCGGCTCCTTGCAGGGAGGCCGCGTTTTGGGAACGGGGCTGCTTGGGTGCCCTGGCCTCTTCCCATGGGAATCTCCCTGCTCGGCCGCGGTTATTCCCGTTTCTCGGCAGGAAGCAGCAGGCAGGGCCGAGGAGCCGCCGCAGTGGAGATTTCAGCCCGTGCTGCTGCAGGAGGCTCTGCCAGGACGCACAGGAATTCCTCATTGCAGCCCACACAGAGGCACGGAGACGGCCGCAGCCCTTCGAGCCCCGCCGCGTGCTCAAGGCTCAACGGGGAAGGGGGGAAGCACCACGAAGCCGTCCGAATTACCCACCCTGCGGAGGCCTGCACAGCTGTGAGGTGCTGATCAGTATTCATGCAACCTGCAGGAGCGCGGCGGTGACACGTTAAAGGCTGTAGCTAATTGCATGGGGAATGGATCAGGTTTGATTTTTCCTTTTTTTTTTTCCTTCTCCTCGGGCTGACAGAGACTTTCAGGTCGACATCCTCTGAAACGCAGCCGTGGAAGAGAGCCCGTTTGAAGAGACTTCAAGCCATGTCCTGTGAAGTTTCCTCTGCCCCCTCCCCAGCACTGTTGGTTTCATTCGCCCTTTGATCCCTGTTCCTCAAAGGCTCCGGAGAYGCTTCTCGCTGAATGGGAGAGTCTGCCTGGCGATGGCCACGACCGGCGCGGCGTTAAAAATGCCAAGGAGCCATCGATCCGATTAAATAATAACGAGCTGCGTTTGCCTCGTGCTCTTCACTGCCGACCGTGGGCAACACAACCCTGGCAGGGAGCCTCGAGGAAGTCGCTCAACTTCATCCCGAGTCCATCGGCTGGAGCATTAAACCAGTTCACGAGTGGCGAGATGAAGCATTAAACCAGTTCACCGTCCTGGACACCCCCGGGGTTTGTCACCCCCAGGGCAGGAGCAGCCGGTGGCCACCGAGGCGCTGGCAGCGACGCCGTGGGAACTGCGGCATCTCCCATGGGAAGGAACCAGCCGCGAGGACACAGATGTGAGGATGGGAAAAGCGGCCGCGTCGCCTTTGATCCCCGCGTCCCTTGGGAGCCAGACAGGGACACAGCGGCGGGGACTCGGGAAGCTCCGTCGGGGCTCCAAAGTGCAATTAACAGTTGCTGGTGCGGAGCTTTCCTGCAATTCCTCGTGCTCCCACCGAGACGGAGCAATTCCTGCCAATAATCCTCAGTAACTTGTCATTGGGGTGGCGAAGGAGCGTGATGGGGAAGCGGCACCCGCTCCGACCGGCCCTGGGCCTCCCTAAGGACTCACCTGGGCATCCCGGCTCCGCATGGAGGTGCCGAGGGGGGTCCCGGCGCCAGCTCGCGCCGCGCCAGAAAGTCAAGCCACGCTTCCAGTTTATACAGTTTAATACATGTGAAACAAGATACATTTCCTTTGGAGTAATGAATGCATAAATAACAGAACATATATGTGAATGCATAAATATGAGGCGGCATGGAAGGAACCAAACAACAACAACAACAAAAAAAAGAAAACCGACTTAAAAAAAGAAATTGTTGTTGCTGCTGTTCATGTCTTTTTGCTGCTGCTGCTGCCACCACCCGGTGCGRGGGCCTGGCTGGAGAGCGGGAGAAGGAAAGGGGGTTAAAAAGGACAAACCAACCCCCCCCCCAAAATCAAAAATAAACCCCCAAAAGAGAGAAAGGAAGCGAGAGGTGTGGGCGGGCGGGTGGGCCCCTCTCGAGGTGCTCGGGGGCAGCTCTGCCCCCCGGGGTCCGGCGGCAGCGGGACGGGAGCGGAGCCCTCACGGCACCGAGCGCTCWCGACGAACAGCACCCAGGGCAGCGCTTCGGACCCTCGCACAGCGCAGCAATAACTTACTTGGAACTGCAGTAGACAAAATACATTTCTTAAATAATTTACTATTTATTCGTTTCGTCTTTTTTTTTTTTTTTTTAATCTCTCTGTAATTTTTTCCCCTTTTTTTAATTTTTTTTTTTTTTTTTTTTTTAAAACAAGAAACCTTGTTTGTGCACGTTAGTTCAGATTATTGCAACATTTAACCTGAATTTTATTTAAAAAAGGAAAAAAAAAAAAGAAAAAGAAGAAAAAGGACAGTTGTACAGACAAGAAGAATGAATAACTTATTATTGCACTGGCTACAATTCAGTAGTGATTTGGTTTTTCTTCTTTTTTCCTGTAGTTAGGACGACCTCTAAAGTACAAAAGGAAGAGGAGAGACACCTAAAGCGTCAGCTGCGAAGGGAAGCGGGCGGGATGACGGGGCAGGACGGGAGGAAGGCGCGAGGGGAGACGGAGAGCCAAGAGAGACGCTCGGGAAAGGGATGGCCGTAATAACCAGCCCACGGAAAACCCACGGCAACACCACCCGCTTGCGGAGTCACAGGTAATGCAAAACCCAGCGTAGTTTCTCTATAAAAATATGTGCATTACGAAGAGAGAGTTTTTCTGTGGGTACCTTTTTTTTTTTTTTTGTTTTGTTTTTTCCCCGGTTTTGTATGTCACAAATACATCGTTTTCTACGTATAGAACTGCTGATATACAGACCATGTACAGCTCCCCCCGCCGGGGCTCTCCCGCGGAGCGCGACGGCTCTAAAAGGTGCCTTGTCCAAAATGGAGCATGTTTAAAAAAAACATAAAACCAGAGGCCGGCAAAGGCCCAAGAGCCCCCCCCRAGCCCCCGCCCCGTCACACCCGAATCAATGTGACCGAGGCCGCGGAGGGGGCGGCAGGACCGGGGCGGTCCCCCCATCCCGCTAGGAAAGAACCCGCTCCCCCGGCCCCGCCGCCCGCAGCCGCTCGTTTGGTTCCCGCTTGTTTGTTTAACCTCTGTTTTTCCCTTTTTTTTGTGTGTTTTTTTTCTGTCCTTTTTTTTTTGCAAACCTCCACAGCGCTTAAGAACAAGTGACTGCGAAAAAAGGGGGGAAAAAAGGAAAAAAAAAAAACAAAAAAAGAAAAGAAACAACAACAACAACAACGACGGGACCCCGGGAGCGGGGCCGCGGCGCCGCTCGGTCCCTTCGCGCTTTCCAACCCCCCGTCGGTGTCAAGCCCTTGAGACCCCCCGTGCCCCCCGCCCGCGGAGCTATACGGGCTCCGGCACGGCCCCCTCCGTCCCCACAGTCCCCGTGGCCAAGTCCTGCTTCCGCAGGGGGCTCCGGGCAGCGCCCGGCAGCTCCCTGCGTTTCTCGGGGGGGCTCCGCTGAGTTTTTAGGAGATCGGGGCCGGCGGGCGAGTCCGCGGCGGGCGGCTCGGGAAGGCTGCCCGGGGCGCCGATGCCGCCGTCGGGCGGCTCGAAGGAGAAGGCGGGCACGGCGAGGAGCGGCGCGCGGCGCTCCGCCTTGGCGGCCGCCTCCGCCGGCTGGCTCTCCGCGAGCTCCGGGGGCTCTCGGAAGGCCGGGAGCTCGCAGGACGGGGTCCTTCGGCGCAGCATGCTGTTCTCGGAGGCTTTGGAGCGGGAGGCCGCGCCGCCGTCGTCCTCCATGGGAGGATCTATAGAGATGCAGGGCGGGCTCATCTTCTTCTTCCTCCGCGCGCCGTGCGCGTACTCGGAGTCGGCGCGGGCGGGCGAGCGCGGCCTCTCCTCGGCGGCGAAGCCGCCCTCGCCCGAGGGGCAGATCTCGATGGAGTGCCGCCGCTGCTCGTCCGCCCAGCCCGGCTTGGCCAGGAAGCCCTTCGTGTCGGTGCCGTACAAGGGCTCCGAGTCCTTCCCGCCGCCGCCGCCGCCGGGGCTGCAGTTGTGCAGGGGCGACGCGGGGCGGCTGCCGGCGCCCGGGCGCGCGGCCCAGTCCCTGGCGGAGCTGGTGATGTGGCTCACCTCGC
>PTEX01000029.1:4496218-4606006 GCA_003342815.1 Eudromia elegans
GAGCGCGGCGGGGAGCCCGGCGCCGACGCGGGGCGCAGCGGGCTGGGCGGGAAGCAGCTCTGGGACGGTCCGGCCGGCGGTGACGTCTCGCCCGGCTCCGCTTGCGCCTTGTCCTTGGAGTCCGGCGGCTGCGCGTCCGCCGAGTCCCTTCCGACGGCCTCCTGGGGAGCAGAGAGAGACGGGGCGAGAGCCGGGGCGGGAGGCAGCGCCTGCGGCTCTGACCCCCCCAGCCCATCTCACACCCGCCCATGGCACCATCCACGTCCTCCCCGTCCTTCTGCACCGCGGGACCTCGCTCAAAACTTGCACCAATGCACGTGCCGATGGCACCGCTCTCCAGCAGCACGGTGCAAGGCTGGCACCGAGCACGGCACGGCGCAACCGGCCACCTTCTCCCTGCGCTTGGGCAGCTCCTCAATAAAACTGTAACCCCTCAAAGGTGAAAACAYGCAGAAAGGACCTTTCCCTCAAGTGCGACCTGCTGGTGCTTAAGTGCATTAAACTTTATGGCACCAGAATCAGAACCGTTTCATTCTGAAGGATGGAAAACCAAATCCCRGTGCTAGGAGGGGACCGGAATAGGACGGAGGGAGCCGGGAGCCCACGAGGAGCTGCCTCCGCGGGGCCGTTGCCACCTACCTGTCTGCAGAGCAGCTTGGCGAGGGCAGGGGAGCGGGGCACGACGTGCGGGGGCAGGACCTTCCAGCGGGGGCGGCCGTCGCGGCCGGGAGAACGGGCGGCCAGTGGGAAGCTCTCGGCCGGGACGCGCAGCGAGGAGGAGCACGTGCCCGCGGGCTGGGAGCGGATGGAGGTGACGGAGCCTAGGACACAGAGYGAGCCGTCAGCGCCGCCGCCGGCACGGCGCCGTCCATCCTTCTGTTTCCGATGGGGGAATCTGCTCTCGTGCAGGTGCTGTCGTGTTCTGGGGGGACAAGGGCCCACCTGCAGCACATGACAGCCGATGCAGGGCAGGAGCTGGGTTTGCAGCTGAAATCTGGCAATTGCCACTTCCCTTGCGGCCCTGCCCCGGTTGGATTGGTGGCCTGTCTGAAGAACGTGGATCAGGAGAAGGCTGGGCCKGCAGGATGCCTGGGCCCCTCTCGCAGCATCACCAGACACTGGTTTGCRGCCTTACCCTGCTGCGAATGCAGTGGAAGCAGCAAGAACTTCACCCTCAGAGCCACCCGAGCCCCATGTCCAGCCCTAAGCTGGAGCCTCACCAAGGCGGTGGGCACCTGCCAYGGCCCTCCCGTGGATGGTGACCACTCGTACATACAGACGTATAGGGCAGCTTTCCCTTCAAACCTGCACTGTCGTGTCTCTACGAGTCAGACCTTGGCTGACCGCGATGCGATCGGCAGACGGAGACCACTTGGAGTGCTCCAAGCGGCACTTGAGTGCTCCAAGTGGTACCCGAGCTCACGTACCAGGCAGGAATCACCCCCTTCCCGAGGGCTCCCCGTCCCCTGGCTGAGCCGAAAGGCAAGCCCTCCTCGCCAGCCCCTTCGTGGTGCTGCTTTCCCGCAATCCTGCTTTGTTTGAAACATCTCGTGCCTTTTTTTTTTTCCCTTTGCTTGGCTGTAGGATTTATTGTGCTCATTAGCTTGAAGCCCAGCGTCTGTTTCTACATTGCTGCGCCACGTTAAAAACAGGGCCATCCATCACTTCAAGAGATCTCGCCCAGGGGTCAGGGAACTTGAACCCGTGACAAAAGCCATCCAGGCAGTTCACAGTTGCAGTTCAGAAAGAGATTTGTTGGAGGGAAGAGGGAAAATTTAGCGTTTAATCATTTTTCTTTAGGAGCTTTCCTCCAGAACGCCACAGGAACAGCGAGGTTCCCACCCCCAGCCTGCCCCACTTCTTCCTATTTCRTTTCTGGGCTCTACAACAGCCAAAGTCCCCGTCGGAGTCTGTACCATCCACGCAGCAATCTAGATTTTATGAAACGTTTTTTATGATTCGGAGAAAAAAGTCGTAAAATTTGTCACAAACATTGTCATAGAGTCAAAGCCSCACGCTCTCCGCCCCTCCTCGGCTGGAATTTCCCTCTGTTGGAAGCTTTCCATCGAGCTCTCTTATATGAAACCAAGAAGCCCTCTGAACTGCACACTCAGGAACAGTGAAGGAAGCCAAATACCTCTGGATTGGTATATTTTCCTCCTGTTTTTCTAATAAATCAAAGAACTGTGTCTAAGACCAAAATAACAAAGGAACTGGTCTATCTCAGAGTATTTTCACTGTGTAGACACCGTAATATTGGGAGAAGACCAGACATCCTCAGATGACATTGAGAAGTCCATGCAAGTGTCATTGCTAATTCTCCTCTCTGTCCGTGCTCGGGCTGATTTCACTGTGACTTGTGGGACAACTGCTTAAACCAGCATTTGGTCAGGCCAGGACTAGCACAGCACTACGTGATGCTGATCGGATGCACCTACCAGGTCAGGAAAAAAGGTACTTTCTCCGTCACAGTCATTCCTCAAGTTTCCTTGGAGAGAAATTTGGTAAGGATGAGAAATTCCCTGGTCAGTCCYACCCACACCTGCCAGCATCACAGCAGCTTTATAAGAGTATAAATCCTGATTTACACCCACTACAGAGATGAAAATCATCCCCAGCAGTGCAGCCCTGAAACTCAACCTCTGTTTTCTTTGCTTAGCAAAGAATTTGCAGGTGAAATAATAATAAATACTGAGCAGAGAACACTAACTGGTATCCAGAGAGTTTTAACAAATACAGAGTTACTTCACCCGAGGGAACCGGAGCAGATCCTGCCAGCCCCGTCAGGCTTTGCAGACCCACTGCTCATCTCTCCAAGCTGCTCTTGCGTTTCAGACAACATCGAATCAAAGGGAACCAGGCTGGTAAGCTCTTGGGAGGCACTCAAGCCACATGTGCTTTAAGGGAGGCAGGTATTCTCTTTCTTATTGATTTCTCCTTCAATCCAGCTCATATAACAGAGGAGGGGAAAGGCGTTTTTGAGGAAACACACGCGATTCCTGCCCGCGGGGTCTCTGCTCAAGGCTTGTCCCAGGGCCAAGCTACGGAGGCCCTGGCGAGGGCGGATTCTCATCCTCACGCTCCCCAAGCGACTCCTGCACCCGGGAGCTGCACAGGCTGCACTGCAAGAGGCCGCTCGGGCCCGGGATGGTGACGGAGCGCTGTCCGGAAGCAACACCGAGCCCAGGGTTGGCTCGTGATGACTTTATTGATCTGCAGGCACGAGGCCATGGCCGAGCCCTTCAGGAGAAACGTGCAGAAACACCCTTTTGTCCAGCTAAGAGCTAGTTCTCAACGCCTCTCACGTCACCCGTGTGCCCCAACTCTTCCCAACCAAGCAACCAAACCACCAGCCTTGGTTTTTTTTCACTCTTTTCCTGAGGAAATGCAATTATGTCATAAAAACCAGCACATCCGGCCGGGCAGGGGAACGGTACCTCTTTGGGCTTTGCAGGGATACGTCTCCATCTCCACCTCATGGAGGGGGAACGGGGCTTTCGCTGGCATCACGGGGCGGAACATGTAGCTGTCGTTGGGCAGGGAGTGCATCCGGGAAACGGAGATCTTGCGGACGGCGAGCAGGTTCTGCGAGTCCTGCGAGGCGGCAGAGAAGGAAACACGTGTGATTCAGCGGCCTGGTGACCAACGGAGGGCAATTCCCTTCTCGTCTGCTTTTTGCTTTAAGGCCTTGTGCAGACGTTCCTCTTGCTACAGAGTCTGCAGTCCTGGGGACTGCAGGGGGAAGGGGCCTCCTTTGCTCCTAAAGAGCTCAAGTTGGGGCTTGAGCAAAGGAGGCACCAATGACCGACCCCAGCGCTGACTCTCGGAGAATGCAGAGAGGGAAAAAAGGTCCAGGAAATGGGGCCCATCCTTTGCACACACAAAACCCCAGCAGTTTTCATGGCTATGTTCCCATTTCCTCGAGCAGCGGTGAACCCTGGTCTTCAGAGCCACGCTGGAAACGTTGCCAAACGGCCCGTCTCAGTCCACAAGGTGTYTCTGAAAAATTCCTGTGTTATCCCCCCCAGTACGAACATACACACGGGCAGACACGGGGTAAACACACACCCACATTAACACCTGYACAAACACCGGGGCCTCCCTCCTACAACACAGAGCTCTTGGGGCAGCAGCAACGCCCGGAGAAGGCGGCACACGGCGGGAGGCAGAGGGAAGGAGAGCACGGCMCCGCGCAGGAGCCCACGGGTGGGTGGGGGTCCCCACCAGAACAGACATGGAATTTGAACGGCTCTGTGTGCAGCTCTGCAACGGGGCTCCCGTTGGAAGAGGCCAGAAGGAGCATTTCTCATTACGGGTCTCTCCAATGTGCCGGTCCCCTCATTTGTTCTCCAAGGCTTTCTGCAAGGTCACCTCAACAAACAACACCGGGCTCATAGCACCTTTATCCTACACGTTTATCCRAATGGGGCACATTCATCCAAAGGGACTCGATGCTTTGCTGCTGGAGCAGCTGCGAGAGGAGGGACGGCCGCTCGGCCAAGTGCACGGAGGAGTGGGAGCCCCTGGCACCCTGCCCCAAGGCTTTAGTCCTAGGCACATTCCCCTCCTCACTTACCCAGTTATCTAAAGAACAACTAATCGCGTCAGCCTCCCAGTGACTGATTGAAAACATTTTCCCAGCCGCACGTCCTAAATTATACATATTTTGCTTTGCTCCACCAGGCTGTTTTCCCTCCGCGCTAGCAAAATCCGGGCCTGACATCTCTCACTGGATGGTTTGGAGGTCACCAAGAAGCTGGTTAATCCGTTTTTTCAATGCGTTTCTGACGGACAATTTTCTCTCCCCGGCTCCCTAAAGAAAGACATCCCGAGACGAAGACTCGCAGCGTTGACCCTGTTGAACTCGGCTGCGAGGACGGGGCATCGGCCGCAGTTATTTACAAGGGGTCGGCATCCAGCGCYAACTGCGGACCTGCCCGGCAGACCCGTGGGCACAACCCACACCTTTCATCTCTATAGGAACGTACCAGCCCGGCGGGCGGTGCCAGCTGGCCCTTGGCCATCGCTGCTAACGAGCCACCAGCTTCCCAACACCGGAGCCAAACAGAGAGGCAATTGTTCAAACCCCGCTGCCATAGAGAGGAAAAAAGGCCTCGCTCCCCCTTYCCAGTAGGTTAACAGAAGAATCACAGTGTTTCCGTATCAAATGTTGAGTCTTGTTTATAGGCTTTCAAAGYGGCTCCTTGCTGGCTGGGTCAAATGTATGAAAATCCCCTCTTGACACAAACAACTGTGATTTTGAGGATTTCAGTTGCTGAGACTTAGGCACTTGGGCAAATTTCTGCAGCTTCAAAGGTGCCGTTAGAAATACTTTGAATCGTGGGAATCTTAAGCACGTGCCAGCAGCTTGTTGACACACACCTGGCATGCTGCACTCCAATCCGGGAAGACCTGGGGACATCCCAGGGAACTCCTGCTTGTGGGAAAAGCCTGATGCACTGAGCGGCCTCATCCCCTGCCCAGGGAAACCAAGGCAGCTCCTCAAATACCACGTATATCCAACCGGGACCAGCGCTGCCTTCGGGAATGCTGTGTGCCGGTGCCAACCCACATCAGCAGCAGATGCAGGAGCATCCCAGACCCGTGGATGTCTCGAAATGTGCAAGGTGGGAATCTACTTACTGTGGGGCCCCTCTCAGGCTGAGMAGAAAGGCAATAAATTGACTGCAGAGGGCCTTGTTGATGCAGCTCTGAGATCTCAGTCAAGTGTCTTAAGTCCAAGAGCCAAGTTCCTGCGACTGGGAATCAATAATGTGCTGGAGCTCTGATTTTGCTCTGGTGCGGAGTGAATGCAAGGAAAATGATCCTGCAAATACCTCAGCAGGACACGACCCTTCCTGGGTGATTAAAGAGGCCGAAGTTACTCTGTAAGCAAAGGAGATTCGCAGGATATTCTGGAACGGGGAATGCTGTTACTGCTCAGAGGCCGGGAGCCAACAGGCTGCAAACAAGCTGCGGGCCCAGTTCCCAGAGGAAGGGCTCCTCTGAGCCCTCTTGTCCGTCCCTGCCAGAGGCTGCRTCTCCAGCACTGCCTCCCACCACCTCAGAGAGGGTGACAAGGGCAGGAGACGAGAGGTCTCAGCCTCTTCGTGCCAATGGTCCACACCTCTGCACAGGCCAACTCTGGTGGCTCAAGGGGTCACTTCTGCAGGTCCTTGTAGAGATAAGAAGCTCCCTGCTCTGCCAGGAGAAACTCAGGGACCTCTTGCAGTTGCATTCACAAAGTCCCAGTTATTGCTTGCCTTTGATTGACGTCTTTCACCACGCTCTCCCTTTGATGCTATCAAAWGCCCCTTGATATCAGGTGGAGAAACTAAAGGGCATCTTGTGGAGCTGGGGTGGATTAGTCAAACGGCTCCTTTGTGGACTATTCCTTCATACAGTTCACTCCCTTTCTTGCACAGGGAAACCTGCTTGGTCATCAAGAGCTGAATYGGGGCATTGAGTTTGCTTGGAGAGCTTGTCAGATATTTGCCATTAAATGTGCCTTGGGTCACGATAGAAATCAGAAATAGAGAGGCAAAGGGCCCAGCTCTAAAGCAGATTAACGCTGGGTGGCCACTCACGTTCTCTCTGATCACGGCAAATYGCTCTCCCTTGCACCATGAACATCTTCTAGACCCAGTGCTGCGTTGCCTCTAGCTCCTTCTTCCTGGCTCATTCACCAGCAATGTCAAACGTTGGTGGCCAACTCCTTCAGCCTGGGGAGGAGGTCTCCAGGAGCCAGGAAAAGCGAAGGAAAAGATGCAAAAGAAACGTTCAGCAGGCTCCTCCAAAGGGCATCCAAAGCTGAGGAGCAGTGGCCAGCACGATGCCACGCCGCCGTTTCACATGGCAATGTGACGGGAGAACCCGAAGGGCCCCGTGGGGCAGCCCCTGCTCCATTCAACAGGCCCCTCCAGTGCCCTGGGCTGGCTGCGGGGATCGTCCTGCCCTGGGGTTCACATCAGGGTCTGCTCACCTGGTGCTGGCCCAAGCCTGGCCCCGCTTTGGAAGGACAAGGCCCGGCAGCGGAGCACGTCAGTGCTGGAATTCTCCTGCTGCAACACGCGCTTCAAGGGTCACTTCTTCTGTAGCTCCGTGTGACTCACCGGCCCTCCTGGTGCACGGCCAGGATCCTGTGCCCATCTGAGGACACGTGGAGCTGTCTCGCCCCAGGAGGGCAGCCCCTTATGGGCATCCCTTATGTGATGTGACCGGGCCCCGGTCCGTGGTGTAGACAGGAGAGACCGAGCTGGGGGCTTCCAGCCCCTCTGCTCTGCCGGCTGCTCTGCCCGGCTCAGCCGCTAGCAAAGACCTTGCTGAGGTTGGGTACGGCGGGTAAACCGGGACCCAAGAGCCACCTCAGCGCCCAGTTGGGACACGGCGTCTGGATTCACTCACATCCTTCTGCCTCCCCATCCTCMCCATCAACAAGCTCTTGTGGTCACGGTAGGAACCCCCCAACTGGCCTGTGTTTCTACTGCAAACCAAGAGAAGACTCCGAGTGGACCTCCAGCTCTAGCTATACCATTTGAAAGCAAACAGCTTCAATAACCACACTATACATTAAAAGCAGGGCTTTTTTTTGGCTAAAAAGGGTTATTCCACTTGCGTGCCATACACGGCTGCTGGCAGAATTGTTCAGAAGGTGCTTGTTCTGCTCAGCTACTGAACACACAAGGCAGTACGAAGGACAGAGGACAAAAYCGACTGTTCTGGCTGTGAAGCGACAGGTCTGGGACAGCCACACACCACGGCCACGAGGCCACGACGCGGCATCATTCACCTCAGCCTCGTGGCCTGGGCCTTGCTGGGAAGGTGCCAGGACGCGCTGGGAGGCAGAGCGGAAGGAGGAGATTTCCACCACGGGGGTCCCTGCCCTCTCCAGCGTGTCTGGGATGGCTAAACACACATTCTCACAGCTCAGCGCCTCCTTCGGGTACAAAATTAGGGAGATAAAAAGCATCAGTAGCAGAGCAAGGCTGGGTCGTAGGCKTCAACCATTGGGTTCATCCAATGAATCATCCCCCAAAGGAGACACTGGGGGATCAGGAACGCTCACGGAGGCTGAGCGTGTGCGGAAGGACGTGTCCTCTCTTCCCCCAAACCCAAAGGCAATCTGGCTGTTTGTGACACACTTTCTTGCAGAAATTTCCATTAGGAACTACATTCAAATAGCGAATTCCCCGCTGCCATGTAACTAAATTCCTTTTTACTTAACTTAATAGAGTCTGATGGATTTTACAAAAATCTAATTTAATGTAATTTAATCTCAAATCCCCCATTGATTTTGTGGTAGATTTATTTGTGATCACGGTCACAAAGCAATTCTCTATTYGGTCTTAATCATATGCTGCCGACACGAGATGAGACAACCACCTCACGCCCTCCCTTGTGCCCGGCTTCTGCCTGCCCTGATTTCCTGGAGGACTCGCAGAGATGGGAGAGGAGGCAGCGGCTGCAAAGCAAGCCGGGACCTCCAGCTTCTCGCTGGGCAAGTCTGACAATTGCCCGGTCCAGCTGCTTGTGCCCCAGGGCAGGAGCCAAGGGCAGCTGCATCCTTACGCTGGTGCTGGACTGCCCTTCCAAGCTGCACACTGGGATCTTCAACACGTGCAGCACTCCAGAGTGACCCGGGCTTAGGAAATATCTGATGCTTCTCTGGAAACCCCAATGTTGGACAGAAAGATGCCGTGCTGGGTTACTGTGTGGGTGTGGAAGGAATTTCTGCCCTCCCTTGCCATGTGGGACTGGGTTGTCAGAGCTGGCTGCCCAGGGCTTTCTGAGATGCCTCCCAGCTGCAGTGGGCCATGCTAAGTGACAAGGAAAGATGTGGTGGCCAAGGGAGGGGATGGGGACGTGTGACCGACACGCTTCTGAACTGAAACCCCACCAACTTTGAATGGCTTCTATTGGAAATGGCAAGAGATGAACCTTCAAGAGCCCCCTCCAGGGACAAACAGGACAACGTCAGCCAGGGAGGGCACGTGGCATGCGTCTTGGAAAGCCTCCTGAGAAGCAGTGACCAGCAGGAACCAGCCCCACCCCAAGCAAGGGAGCAGCAGGTGCCTCGAGGGAGCCGTTACCAGGGCTTGGTGCTTCGCCTGCATCGCTGGCTCGGMTCTCGGGGTGTCCTGGCTTCTGCAGGGTGCCCTGCCCTCCAGGGCTACGGCACCTGCCCTGCTCCCGCCGGCGGCTGCGGTGCTTGATCCTCTGGACATCTCCAGCTCGATCTCAGCATCCATCTCCGCGTCCTCCTTGGCCTCCTTGTTGCTCTCCTCCAAGTGCTTCATCAGCACCGCCACCACCACGTTGACCAGCACGAACTGCGCAATGAGGACGAAGGTGACGAAGTAGACGGGGGAGATGACGGGCAGGTAACTGAGGCAGTGCTTGTCTTCCCGCGTGCATTCCCGAAGAGTGTCCTGAAACACAGCGGCAGAGGTGGGGGATTGCTCGGAATACCAAAACCTCACTGAAACGCGTAATAACGCRCCCCAGGCACAAGGGCTGGGGGTACAACCAAAGCAGAAGAGACGGTGGGATGATTACACCACCCACGGCAGATCTTTAGCTCTGGACCCAAGCAGRAGGGTTGTGTTGTATTCCCAAAGCACCAGAGCACACACTTCCTCCTATCGGACTCCAAATTATAAATGGAAGAGTTAATTTTTTATATTTTTAAAACTTTCTTTGTTCTCAAAGCCCTGCTTTGATACAAGGGGTGCCAAAATTTGTTTAAAATCTGTATGTGTGTTTCTACTGTTAGAAGAAAGTACCCAAGACAGAGATGGCACACACCTTCATGATACCATTCCAGTTGTCCCCTGTCGACACCCTGAAGAGGGTCAGAAAGGCCATGCCGAAGTTGGTGAACGTGGCGTGTCGGCTCAGGCCTTCGCAGGGATTTTCTTCGCTGCAGTCTGCACAAGAAGGAAGCCGGTCAGCGAGGCCAGGGTTGCCCATTCATTTACCTCCAGCCTTTTTGGTTCTGCAGCACGTGGCCGGGACACCCGGTACCTGTGTTTTCCTCATAATGTCACGGGCTGTTGTACCCAGAGCTGCCTCCCTACACCTGGCTGCGAAGCTCTGAGAGACATCACGGTGATCCACAGCATCGAGGAAGGCTCCAGCTACTAACAGGTAATCTCATCACAGCCTAAAACTGCTGAAGCCACCACCAAGACACCAAGGAGCCAAACCTCTTCCCAGCTGGACCAGGCAATATCCCACCTGCAGGAGGCTGCAGCCTGGGACAGGTCCCCAGGGAGCTGGGGGAGTTGCACCCTTGCAGGTTTTCAAGATTTGGCTGGAAAAAGGCACAGCTGCCCTCATTTAGCGATGATGCCTCTAGCGGGAGGTTGAATGGGGGTCTCTAAACGTCCTTTCCACTATATTTCTGTGACTCTCTTGACTTTGCTCCAAGAGGCAGAGTCAACATAAAGAGATTTAAAGGGAGRTGGAAAGAAGCCAGGTGTTGCTGTGCTGTCTCCACAAATCCTGCCCTCCAGTAAGCTCTGCCTATTATGCTCTTGGTTATGTCCCTTGTCTTGATTATTTTTTACAGGCCTATCTACTGTAAGGGATATTTCACTGGAATAAAGTGGAGCGATCTGACATTTTTTCTCCCCCCCGGGAGTTAATACACTAATGAATGTAAATTGACCACATAAAATGTTCCTCTTTCCATAAAACATGGGCTCATTAAGCTTTTATTAGGATGGGCAGCAATGCYTCTTGCAAGGGCGTTTCACTATTGGACATTTATTTCAGAGGCAAATAGGAAAGCAAAGCAAACAAAACCAAYCAACCAAACACCAAAACCTCCACAAATGCCCAGCCCTGCGGGGACAGAGTGCTAGCACTTGCTGTGGCTGACCTAGACCAGCAGTGATTTGGAAGAAGAGAAAATATATCCTTGTCAGGGAAGGGAAGGGAAGGGAAGGGAAAGGATGGGATGGGTTGGATTGTGCTGATTGTCCAGGTTTGGGTGCTCAGCCCAGAGGAGATCAGGGCTCTTGTGGTCTCTGACCACACGCTGCTGCTGGTCAGTCCCTGGCATTAGCAAGGGGTGCATATGGAAACACAAAATGATTCAGAGCAGCAGAAGGTGCCTCTGTGAGCAGGGCATCCTTCATCTCAGTGGATGAACAATTACACAGCTATATATTTATAAATGCAATATAAAAAATATACAGGATTTCATTTGGGGTGGATGCAGAACCATTTTTTTCCCCAGAATTTGTAAGTACTGAAAAATAATTTTTCTTGGGTTGAAAGAAGTATTTTGCTTTCAGGCATTTGTAATATGAGCAGAGGGCTGGACTCATAAAGGGGATTAATGACAGCAATAAAATCACCGTGGAGGAAAGGCTCTTGTGATGCTCTTGAAGCCCTAATTGGGATGTGAGCATTGAGAGGGCTGCAAGAGGGGAGACTTGTCTCCTCCAAAACTGGGCAATACAGAGCTAGAGTCTTTCCTGATTCCTCCTAATTTTCCACCTGTTTTCCTTTTGAATAGTGGCCACATTCATGCCCAGCTCTGCAGTACTGTTGAGCGGGAGAAATAAAGGATTCTGCTGGACAACTGGGAAGCCAGCGGATGCTTCCTGATTTATGCGAAAAGGGGAAGGTGATCCTGAGAAGAACAAGAGGCCGCCAAGGCTTAGGCAGCTGGAAGAGCAACGTCAGCCAAGCACAGAAAGCCAACGGAGTGTGGTGGAGGCTCCCAGGAGGACGTGTTTATGGTGGCACCTCGCCAACACAGACCTGACTGCCATCCAGCTTTACGGACCCAGGGGCTGTCTTAAGTAGCAAACTTCCATCTTTGTGAACATGCCCATGCTGGACAATTATATTTAAACAGTAAATAGCTTCTCTACAGCCAGGGGTGGTGTTGGACAGATCTATGAATGTGTGTGTGTGCACATTGGACAGGTTCTGTATTACATCCTCTTGTGTCATCTGCGACCCTGAGATCAAGAGAAAGCTTTCATCTTTAGAGTGCAAGCTGAGAAGCTAAGGCAGGCCCCAGAATGAGAGAGAAAGGAAAGGAAACAGCTTAGAAACCAAATAAATATCAACCGGATGAAACAAATTATGTCAGGCACATTACTCACCTAGCTTGCCAAACAATTCCACTCCCAGGGCAGCATAGATAAAAAACAGGAGCATAAAAAGAAGGCCAAGGTTCCCTACCTACACAAGAAGAAAGCAGAACAAGGGTCAGGCAAGTTGAGGTCACAAACGAATTTGCTCCATCACATTTTAAATACAAGTGAAAAAGAGGGACTGGTGGCCTTAGGTCAATCATTATCTCCCCTGCTCTCCAATAGTCTGGTTCTGTTTGGTGACTCTGCTTCAGCAGACCCCAAGAGCTCCTAGGGGCAACGGTGCTTCTATGCACAGCACGTCCCCATCCCCTGGCGCTTACAGGGACGCTCCCTTGAGCTGTCATTTGGCCTTGGTGGCACTCGGCATGGCGCTCGAGGGTGACAGCAGTTTAAGCTCTGGTTTGAGCCTTTAAGGCCGTTCTCTCCTGCTTGCCAAGACCACGACATGGACTAAACACAGCTCAAAGTACCAGGAGAAGCTGATGGGTTTCCTTGCTGGCCTGGACAGCATTCAGAAAAGGAGTGTCCCAGTAAGGGGTGGGGGGGTAAACTCTTCTTCTTTTGGCACACACATTTCCAGGTATTTCTCAACAAGAACTGCCTGAATATTAAGGCATGCAAAGCCTCCGATGCCTTGAAGAACACCGAGCTTGTTAATAACACGGACATTACTGTTATCCACCCCAGAGTCAGCCACTCCATGGGGTCTAAGCCTTCCAAACACCTTGCAGAGCAGAAGCTGCTTGTGATTCAGAGMGCACGAAGGGCAGGAGACCCTCAGCGAATAACCACGTGGATTTGACCTGTGGTTCTGGCCATATTTTCCTGCCCCGTTGCTTTTCAATGCCCTGGGTCTATAGCTCTGTAGCAGAGGTAAACGCAGTGCCACAGGCATTGCTTTATCTCTACACAGAAATGAGCTAGGTATTATTAAGAGGCAGGTAGCCAAGCTAGGGGGTTCCAGGGGTATTTTGTAGTCAAATGATCCAATCTGGTTTCTCATCTGAGGCAGCRTGGCAGGATATTTTGACAACGCTACTTAATTTTATTAGAAAGATCATCAGTATGACACCTACTACCACAAAATTAACTTTTAGCACAGCTACCACTTATGAAATAGGGCTTTTTCTTTGTACTAAAAAAATGGGTATAGTCAAATCATCCAGTGGTGACTGTAATTGCTACAAGAGCCAAACTGCTGCTGCTACATGTGGAGCTTTGCCACTCCATTAGTTTCACCACCAAACTCTAGGGACTAATGGAGATAATATAGAGCCGTGGACGGCCGCTCTGCATTATTTCGTTACACACACTGTCTTCTGAGAGAGCGTTTCCTAACTCAGGGCTGCTGGATCATCGGTGGCTTGTAAGACACTAGAAAGCAGCCTGCAAAACGACTGCAAATAAAAAAAAAAAGGCAATCCCATTGGAAACCAGGCACACAAGTGCACACACATCCTGCCAGGAAGGCAAATGACCAGTAATTGAAGTGAAGGAAAATACAAGCGTTAAACAAGTTTTCTAAGTTGAATGTCAATTAAACTCTGACGTTGCAGTGCTGCAGAAGGGGATTTTGGATTTTTTTTTTTCAAAGAAGCCTATAAGCTGAATATTCTACTGCTATTTTAATACCTAATAATTTAACCTGCAAACCTTTTGCAYTGATGAAATTCCAAAGAATTTACCTTAAAATCGAGCTTATTGTTATTATCAGGGTACCAGTAAAAATTGCTATCTAGCTCTCAACRTACAAAGAATAACAGCCTTACATGAGGAATTTCAAACTGACCTGGCATTTCTTGATAAGGAACCTGCCTAGTGCTTAGCACGCATTTGTAATAAGGTTGTGTATTTATGACTTGACTATATCTGTGTTACTGAAACTGCATTTCACAACTCGTTCCTCAAAGACTCCTTCACACGCACGGCTTGCTGCACACGCTCGTGCTGGTGGCACCACCTTTACGGTCCATCTCCACCCTGCCCTGCACCCAGAGATCCAAAGCTCCGGCACGGGAGCTCCCTGCCGCCCTGGTGGATGTAATGTCCATATGGGTTGGGATGAGGAGTGACTGAACACGGGCTTGTGCGGGGCTCCTTGAGGCCTCCCGTGGTGCTCACGAGGGCCGGAGCTCGGCGCAGGGACCACGGCGGTGGGGCGGCAGCGGGGTCAGCCAGGGGCTGCGGAGCGGCGGGAGCGCAGGCTGGACGCGCGCCTGCGACCTCGAGTGAGTCACTCCCCTCCTCTAACTCCACGTACCCGTCTGTCGTACCCTCGCAGGGAGGTAATTGATGTCTCTGAAGTACTTCGAGATCTACCGAGACCAGACGAGGAAAAGACCGTGCATGAATCATGTTGCTATGAGAACAGGACGGGGAAGGACATTTCCCCCGCAGCCAAAGGCCAGGACGCCTCYGCTGGACTTTCCATCAGGGCCCCGAGATGCAGCTCCGGCTGGGGATGGYGTTTTGGGCAGCTCATCGCCCCGCCAGGCTCTGCAGAGGTGGTTCMGCTCCAGCGGCTCTGAACAGCTCAGCCCGTGCTCTGTTTATCCATCAAACTCCCCTGGCTTGGCCTGGGTGCCTCTGGCTGRGCAAACAAAACGCAATCCCTCCATCATTTGGGGCATCCATCAATTGCTGTGGCTCCATGACCCGGGGGAGGCTGGAGCCTGCAGGGAGTGAAGCAGAGGCAAAGGACATCTTGGAGCTGCTCCTGCTGCCTGAAGGGTCCTCGGAGCAGCCGCTGGAGAACATGGAGCTCCTGATGAGTATTTGCAGTTCCTGGACGTTCACACTCTGGCACCTTGGCTCTAACTCGCTGCTGGCCAAGGTGTCCCTGTGTCTGGGGGGAGAAGCTGAGTCCTTCACCCCATATAGAGGAGCAGAAGGCCTGCGGTGATGCCTCCCCATGGCACTCTTGGGGTCACAGGTCTCGCTGGCATCTGCCTCTGTCATTCCCTGTAATCAACCTGCCCAGCAGCCAGGAAGGCCGGACTCCTCTTCACACCTTCCTCCCCTGCTCGGCACGGCCTGGGGAAGCTGCCTCCGCTCAGGCCAGTGCAGCAGAACCAGCACCACGTGTGGCTTGTTTGCCTCCCTTAAGTGAACCTGGGCTAGCCCAGCCACCCTGCACGCCCAGCCATCGCAGCGGGACCCCTGATCCACGTCGCCAAGGGAAAAACCCGGATCGCAGGCACCAGGATGCAGAGCAACTACACGGGGTGGCGTTAGCTTGATGCACAAGTTGTTGTGACACCAGCTCGGGCTACAGGCGCTACGCACGAGGTCACGGCGCCGAAGGGCCAGCACGGTGTGATCCGCACGATCCGCTCGGGTCTCCCCGCTCTCAGCCTGCCTCTGGAGCAGCCCTCTCTGGGGCTCAGCTCTGACTGCCCCTCACCTGCACCTTGCACAGCAAGGGGGGATTTCACCCGTCGCGGGAATCYGCTTGGGATGCCGAGATGCAAGTTAGTACCGCACGGATCGGGACACGACCACCGCGGCTCGGCTCTATCGCTGCTCCGTGGGATCCCACCCCGGTGCAGCCTGCTGGCCCCGGCCTCCCCCTGCTCCGGGTGAGGCGCTGCTGGAAGGCACCTCTCCGCCCTCGCCCTGCCGCGTGAGGATCACGACGGCTCCTCTTGTGCATCCGGCTGCTCCGACATCCACTATTCCTGCATTATGGCCCATGCCTCGGCGTTTCAGTTGCCCATGCAGGCAGTGTGCATGGCTCCCTGGGACACTTGTCAAGAGCAATTGCTCATAAAACTAAGCCGCCGCCAATCCTTTCCAAGGACATGAGTCCTCCTTGTYCTCCTTCCAGCACTCTCCAGCCAAAGCAATAAGCCTGGAAGCAGGAAAACGCAGGCTAATTTATGCACAAGGCTCAGGAGAACAGGGACACATTTGTCAGCTTGGAAAAGAGAYGCCATCTGCGTGGACTCCAGGACTGGCGGAAAGGGCCAGGCCGACAACCTCGGAGGCTAAAAGCATCTTTGTGCAACCACAAGGCCCCGAGCAGACCTGAAGAAGCTCCCCCTTCGGTGTGTCTGCTCAGTCCCGCAGGCACCAGTGCTAAGAGCCCGCACGGGGCTGCTTTGCCCAACGATTTCTGCTTTTCTACTGACCTATCTCAGGCACCTCTGCAAGGTTTTCTGGGATGTAGCACGGCACGGCACCCTGCTACCCATCCTCCAGAGCCAGTGTCACCTGCTGGTGACATTTCTGTTCTTGCTGCCTGTGCTTTACAAGCACGGTGAGTTTTCAGCACCTGGCAAAAGCAGGTGATTCCTTCTGTCCCACGATTGCCATTCAGCAATGCCAGAAACACCTTCAGGAGCGGAAACTGAGACCAACTGCAGCACCAAGAAGAGTTAAACTCCGGACAGCAGCAAGCTGCAGACTTTGTCCTTCAGGGACTGATGGAACAAGGAGTWCTTCACGTTTCTCTTGGCACAGACTCTATGTGGGGGGAGTTCCAGGCTTTGAAGACAAGGAGGAGGTATACCGTACAATCCTGCATTTAACTMAAGTGCCTTCTACAGTTCAAGCGAAAAGAAAGAAGGAAAAGAACTCAGATCTTCTAGAGAGATGGGGCTGGAATTCATTCTTAGTCAAAGTGGTGCAGATCAGGAGTCACTGAGATATAAGTGGAGTGGCATAAGAAAGAGCATCAGGAAAGAGAAGAACAGACCACCTTGCAAAATGGGACCCTTTAGCYGTTCACTTACGTCTTATATTTCTGTAAATGTGTGATTCTCCCCAGACTTAAAAAAAAGACCYATGTCTTTTGCTAAAGTGGAATCGTTGCACGAGAAAGGACCATGGAAAACCAGTAACCTTTTCCCTCTTCGTGGCTGTCCCTGTTGCTGCTGATAGGATTTGACAGGGAAGCTCCACGAGCAGCTCTCCCTGCAACCGGACTGGATTGCATCATAGTTGGCCATCAGGACCAGCACCGGCAGCCTAGAACTGACTGCAGATTTTCCTTCTTCTGAATAGGAAAACGAACTTGCCTAATGCAGACTAGAAACAACACCTTTTTTCCTCCCCTAAAAGAGTAAACATCTACTGGAAGAASTGATTTCCCAACACTTCCCATCCACGGAACAAGACCGGGCGGCTTTCCAAAGCCCCGCAGAAGTTCAGTCCCGAGCTCTGTGCCATGGAAGGAGCCAGTCTCTGGGAGCAGAGGGGAGGCGTGAGGCTGTGAACTGGGCGCAGACCTGGCTGACCGGGGCCTGGCCGTGTCCGCGGGATGAAGTCAGTGCTGGTGACGCCGGCCCCGCTCGGCGCCCGGGTTTAGCCGCTCAGTTTGCAGCACTGGAGCCGTTTCGGGTTTACACCAGTGTCTCCRGTTTCAGCGCCTGGTTCTCTCGAGTCCATCACAGTTTGCCTTCGTCCTCTCAAACGGCACGCGCTGGTTCCGAGCGGAGCCCGGCAGCGCTTTGCTGGCAAGCCCAGCCGTGAAGCTGGAAAACTCCTTCACCTCCTCTTCGACAAGGACCTTCTGCCTCGAGAGGCACCAWAATGGGCAAAAGAGCCACCGCTGCACCAGCCTGCCCTGGGCCAACAACACGATGACTCATTCAAGCCTGCCCGAGGGTTTGCTGAGGCAGAGAGGGTGCAGAGTTTGCATGCAAAAAGGGTGCTGTTTGCGACCTCTTCTTGACCATTCTTTCAGTCTCTCTCGCTTCTCCTCATTTTTCTACCCCAAATCTCTTTTTTCCCCCCAGATCCGGTGGGAGAGACGGTGTCCGTGCACCGGCGGGCAGGACGTTATGGGATGGGGAGGCTGCAGCAGGGCAGCAGTTCTTCCCGCACTGCAAACAGAAGCTCAAGATAAACCTGCGGTTCCAGGAGAGGGACCTAAGCCCGCCGCACGGCAGCTTCAAACGCCCGCGCTGACACCCCGGCGCTGCGGAAAGTTGGGGTTCTRGATGCACCTCAAGCCATCTCTGCAGCTCAATAAAAACAGATAGGAAGCTGATGGAAATCACCAAAAAGAGAAAAAAAAAAAGGGTAATGACACCACCTTATTCAGCTAAGGCCATAAATGGACATTCAACATACTCCAGACAACAATTTTTCTCCCAGAATTTCCTGGGCAAACATGGAATTCAGTTTTCTTGTCACTTAGCAGACACACTCAACGAAGCTTTCTGGCTGTGGTTTTAGGCTCCTTAATCAAGCGGGGCAGGAACTCCTCCCCTGCCTTTGAAATGAAAGCTGCAGCTTTSGATGTGGCAGAAATCCTCCCAAATTTTCCTCCTCGCTTTCTGAATTACACTGGGAGGCAAAATGGCATTTTTCCTCACACAAGATTGCTCGGGTGATCTCTGGGGATTYCCCTTTTAAAAAGACTTTTGGATGAATGTTAAGTGCAAAAAAAAAACCCCAAGGAAACACAAAAAAATGGCCTCCAGCCACCCTATTGTTTGAGGGAAAAAACTAGGAGAGAAAATATTCTSTGTAATCACAAGGCTTTTGAAAGACAAATAATAGACACAAATCAACTGCTTTCTTGAAATGCCAAAACAGGGGTCAGGTTGGTAAATTCCACGCTCTAGTCTCAGCCAAAGTGCTTCACTGAAAAGGAAATCTGAATACCAAAGGGCAAACRTCTCCGATTAGAAACATCTTTATGGCCACGAAGAGGAACGAATGTGCCTTTCCAAGAAAAAGAAATTCCCCTCRTTTCCCCGGCTGTTTTTAACAGTGGTCGCGTTTGCACCCTGGTGTACGTGGGGGTAAATGGGTCCACGAGAGCCTGGGCCACGAGCAGGCAGCTCCAGAGCCCCGTTCCCCACCTCCGGCTCCGGCTGGCAGAGGTTACACGATCCTGGGCATACAAAGCAGGACGGCGTGGGCAGCCCAGCTAACTCTAGCACTGAACAAGTAGGGACCAGACCCCCAGACCCACGGTGCAGCAGAACACAGCTCAGACATCACCCGATGCAAGAAAACCAGAGAAAGACTAAACTACTTCCAACKCTTCTGGGGTGCCTTAGATCTTCTGAGGGGAGAAGTGCAAGTCAGCAAAACCTTTCTTTCTTTCTTACAAAGGCAGGAGTTGATCCATTAAATAAGGTCCCAGGAACTGAGCAGTTGAAGGATCCTATCAAAGATATTATGACTGGCGGCATCACTGTTCCTCTTGCAGCTCATGAAAACAGTGATTTGAAACCCCGCTTTAAGGTTCTGACTYTCAGAAATGCCTCCCCTGTTTGGCTTTTAAAGCCTGCATCTCCTCTGTCAATAAGTGCCAATAAACAAAATGGTTTCTGCTGCCAGAGAACACCGCCGGGCTGGAAGCTGTTTGCTTCCTGTGCTCTCATCGAGAGCTCTCTCTGTCTACCCTGTGGTTTCCTGAGCTCCCCAGTGAATTCTGTGTGTTATGAGAGCTCTGCCGGCAGCCCTGAGCTCTCCATTAGCTCCTCTTCCATCATTCTGTTCCTCCCATCTAACACAGACCGCGTGGGCAGGGTCTTCTCTGCCCGGCTCCTCTCTCAAGGCCCTGCTGGCAGTCACAGGTGGCTTCCCATGTGCCCGGAGCACAGGGGCACAGCCTTGTCTCCTGCCCCATGTGCAGAGTCCACCCAGGAGAACCGACTGAGCACAAGCCAAGCCTGGGGGCTTACCTGGGGAAGCGCCTGCACCACCGTGTCCAGCAGCGCCCGCATCCCGGTGGCCATTTTGAGCAGTTTCAGCACTACAATGAGAACCAGAAGCTCGTCAGTGGGCACGGGGCATWGCTGGGGCAAAACCATACAGAAAAGATCAATTCAGTTCCTGTAGGGAGGGTTCCAYGTCTCTCTGGTACCTGTTCACACAYAGGGCAAACTCTCTGCATCCTGCAAGGTCCACAAGGATCTAAGCATCCCRATTCCATCCCTCACCAGCTGATACTAAAGACTTTGGTAAAACAGRCCAAAAGCCACAAGAATTCCAGTATGCCCTAACTAGAAAGTGAGAGCAGGATAGGGAGATGCTTCCTCAGGGAAGAGCATCATCGCAAGCTCCAATCCTCTCTTCTCTGCTGGCTCCTCCTCTTGTTYGGTACCAGTATAGAAGATCTGGAATCCCAGGTTTCAATTGGAGACCAAGTGGAGAGCCCTCTCAAAATGCTGCTGAAATCCCACCTAGCTTGTTCCTGCACCAACATTCTGCAGCCTCATCTCATAACTGTTCTTAAAACTAACCGAAACAGCAGCACGAGAAGAACAAAGAGCCCAGACTGTTCCCTGGAGCGCCTGGAGGGGCGGCCAAGGAGCTCCGGCGGGAGCCTTACCTCTGGCTATCCTCAGCACCCGCATGATGCGGATTATTGTGGGATTGATGGGCAGGGCGGCATTCATCTCGATCTCCTCCAGCGTGATTCCCACRATGGACAGAAGAACGATGGCCAAATCCAGCTGATTCCACCTAACAGATAAAGGAARGACAATAAAGGAAAGCCACCCATGGATGGTCAGCCTAGAAAGATGCTCAGGAGTAGAGAACTGTCTGTAAACCACAGGCAAATCCAAAACCCTCCCCTCTCTCGTATCTTGGCCAATGATCCCATTCCAGGTGACACAAAGGAAACTCRCTGTGGACAGTCCCTGAGCCACTCACTGCTGTAGACTGGCATTTTGTCCTGTTTCCCTGTCCCTGTCATCCTCTCCTGGCACCCACACAGAGCCACTCTCAGAGACAGGACATTGGGCTAGAGGGAGCTGCTGCTCCCATRTCACACCCTCTCTCTCAAGTCACTCTGCTTGAGTGTCTTTACTCATTTATAGTCCAAATATTCCACAYGACCTTCCACACCAGCCCTGGAAAGCCAATAAAGTGTGCATAAACCAAGACCCTTCCCCAAGCGATTTCTCTAATAAGCAATATTGTTCAGGGCGGTTTGCAGTCATCCAGTAAATGAAGCAAAKGAGTCGGTTTCCAGGGCTGTGTGGAAAAGTGTCTGACCTCACTCTGCTCTCCAGCAGGTCTCCAGACCACAACGTGCTCTCACACGTGTTGGTGTCTGGCTGAAACTGCAGCAGGAAGAGGTCTGTGGGTGTCAGGAGCTGCAGGGTCTGAAGGCACTGGGGCTCAGCACAACCACSTCTGTCTTTGCTAAGGGGCCTGTCCCTAAGGGACCTGTCTTTGACAAGGGCAGCAGCCTACCAAAGGCTTGCCTAGACCTCCAGGCTGAGCAATTGCACCTGGAAGAGCRGCAGTTCATGAGGTTAGGGACTTATCTGCAGTATCTCCTTAGAGAGACAGCCCGTTGCAATTCCCTGCACACAGCACACGGTGCTACTGGTGCAGCAACGCTACATTTCCCCAGCACCTGGCATCTAAACTGGGTCAGTGCAGCTCTACCCCAAAACACAAAGTTGCTTAAAACACTCTCACCTGTCCTTAAAGAACCTCCGAAACCCAAACGCCACCAGCTTCAGAACGGCCTCGAACACAAACACGATGGTGAACACGTAGTTGCAGTACTTCAGAGCTTCGTCCAGGGACTGAAAAAAGAGGCACCCGTTAGTCCAGCCCAACTGCTGTGYCCCGGACCCGCTGCGGAGGGACCGGCGGACACAGGGGTGGCACAGGCAYGGAGACGGAAGCAGCGATGCTGTATTAGCTTGCAGAGCTCAGTTACAAAACGCTGCGTTAAACAACATGGAGAAATGCAAATAAAGGATCAGATGCTGATACAAACAAGAACCCCATAAGTGGTAATAACTAGCTGTGCTAAAARTGACAGGAACTATCAATCCTCCAGCTTCAGAGCACGTGTTGTTCAGCATCTGGGACACAGAGGAGATTCTACCTCCTCCCCTTCTAATAAAGTTTACCTCTTCTGCACTGCCTAGGGGTGGTGGAATGAAAGACCYGCTGGATCACTGCTTTATTGCAGCACGGCAACCCTTAGGACAATGGCTTTGCTTAACATACTTGGGAAAATAAATAATGGGGGAGACAGATTAAGCCTTGCCTTCTTGAAAAATGTTGCATCTCTAGCGCTGGGAAAAGAATATCCATATTTGGTGCAATATTCACTCCCTCTATAGAGCTGCTCTCGGAAGTGAGGAATCCACAGTGTTTATACTCGAAGATGATGAGTGTTTATAACAGATTTCATTGGAATTGGAGGCCAACAATAGCAAAAGAATCTTACATGGACCTTAAAATAGATAGTTGCAGAGTAAAACATCTCTTTTGATTCGGGTAGGGACTTGGGGAGAGGAGGCAGRGAAACCAAATTTAGTTAAAAGTAGTACAGGTCTCTCGCAAATAAAAAACCCGACAACAATGAATATCAAAACAGTCACAATTGGAAATAAAACACAACAGAATGGCAGAAAAAGGCCTTTTTTTGCTTTGGTGACAGAGGACACCTCAGGCCACAGATAAACTCTTCCCTTTGCAGTCGTGTGAGGCCTGTGCTCTGTTGACCCCAGATACTCAAGACCAACATGCACCAACTTTGGGGGAGAACTGGAGCTAAAACGTTTTTCAGAGACTCGTACTCCTCAGTGCACCGCGCTCTGGTTTTGTTTCTAGTGCCTAAAATAAAAYGGCTACCTTAAAAGAATGTGCCACAATTTATTATTTCATATAAAGCTCACTGCCTAAGCTTCAGCTCTCGTACTGTTTGTAATGCTCTGCATTCATATTTACACTGCTGTGTTCCACATGAACATAAACCAGGCGTAAATAAGAYCTAATCTGAATAAATAACATTTACATACGGGGCAGAAATGGGCACGGCCTGTGAGCAAAGGGCACACACACATTCCCTGTGGCCGGGTGCCCCTGGGCTTGGCGTCCAGGAGGCGTTTGCGGGTTCCCTGGCAGATCATGCAACCCTTGCAGAGCAAACAGTGAGCCCAGAGCTCTGTGAACCATGGTRTAACGGAAGGCTTTTACAGGTGACAAGTCCACGGGCTACACGATTTATAGCAAAGATTTTTTGGGGAAAACAGGATTTTAGGAAACACTAAAAAAAAAGGAAAAACTCACTATACTTGAAGTAGATTTACTCCAAATTCATTGAGGAAGAGAAACTTTTTGCGCTGTGTGCATTAGCTTCATATTTACATCCATTAATGGAACATTCTAACACTCTGGACTGTTTTACAGCCTGAGGATAAATCATTGCTGGGATCAGGAGAGGAAATATTTGCTCTGGTCTCTTTCCTAGCAGYACTTCACTCCACTCCCCGCGGGCCTGCTGCCCTGCTTGCACCCAGGAGCAGAAGCCTTCGGAAGCTCTGGTCTCCACCTACGTGATGGTGGAGCCAAGGTCCCGGCTGCCACGAGAGGCTCTTTCCCACACGGCGGATGGGGCTGGCATCCCCCGGGAGCAGCGCGTGGTCCTCCAGCCCGCGGCCACCCCCGCCGAGGCGCTCCACGTCCCCTGGAACCTCTTACCTTGGGCTGGTTGTAGTGCTCCATGGACATGGTGATGACGTTGACCCCGATGATGAAGGTGATGAAGAGGTCCAGGTAGTGGCTGGTGCAGAGGCTGTGGATGTACTTGCGCGCCGGGGAGTAGTCCGCGTAGTAGGGTCTGCGCTGGGCTTCTGCAGAGGGAGGCACAGAGAGGCAGGGCAGTGAACGCAGGCCCTGTGGCTCAGCTGGCAGCTGCCACCGCCGTGCCAGGACCTGCTGGTGGTGCCTCACGCCCGCCTGGATGCAGGGCAACGTCCTTGGAGAACCAGCGAACCACGGAACGGCCAAGAGCTTCCAGCCGGCAGCRAGGCCTCCCAAACCTGCAGCAGGGTCATCCGCCGGAGCTGGAGCTCCTGGGCCAGCAGAAGTGACCTGGACATCTTCCTTCTGCGRGGGCTCTCCGTCCTTACCGCTCTGTCTCAGGCTGGCGAGAAACCTCTGCCCTTAGCACGGCTCCATCCCCACCCAGGGTGGGCGAGAAGCGGGATGGAAACGAGACGGCAAGCCGAGAGAAAAGCTTCAAGCACAGCAAAGCTTCAGCTCCAGCTTGGTGGAGAGGCCTGGGCCAGGTCTTGCTGGGGGGGACTCTGACATGCAGCCACTCTAATATAGACACCAGGCACGGTGCACATCAACCAGACCAAAACCTGAGCTCGGCGTTGCCGACAGCAGCCCTGGGGTGCGTTCTCAAGGGCTAAGGAGAACATGGCAATGCCTGTGGCCACATGCGAGGACACGTGTGAGACAGCGACCAGAGCACGGGAAGGGCCGGAGGCAACAGAGTGGGGTGCTCAGCATCTCCTCCAACACCAGCAGCACAAGCCCCTTCAGAAACGTAGCAACAAAGACTTGGCTGTGCCTAAAAAACCACTCACGCCACTCAATTTTGTATCTCTGCCTCTGGCCAGGACTCCTCCTTTATTTCTTTTGAAATGGGGAAATTTCTGCACATGACAAAGCCCCCGGAGCGGCTCCAAAGTTAATGCTTGGCCACTGCTCCGTGACTGAAATGTATTTATTGCCTGTGGCTCTAWAATTAGACTGCGACCACAGGACGGCTGTGGTCACTCGCATGGAGCCTCATGCTTCTCGAGCCTAAGAAATGCAAACATTCAGAGGGGACTTTAGGGCAAACTCAGCATTACTGGAGATTTTGCAAGTGGGAAAAGACATCTCAGGTCACACCAAGGCAGAGCAGGCTTGTTCCTAACAGCGCCTTATTCTCTTTGCAAATGTTTTGGCAAATCTGGCTTTAAATGCAGGAGGACCTATGGAAAAAGAATGGCTTAACCTTAAAAATAAAGAAGTTCAAAAGTGGTCAGTGGCCTCCTGAAACGTATCCTTTACTTCTCTCACTGGGCTGCTCTTTCAGACGGAGTGACTCTTGAAACGGCCTTTTTTTGGTGGAGCAGCTGATGGCAGATCAGAGTTCAAAACCGCACAATMAATTGGATAAAAGGAAACTGAATCTGCTGCTCTCTTTCAACTACTATTTTTTATGGTATTTAAAAGTGAAACGGAGACATTTAAAAAAAACATTTCCTTTTCAGCGGGGTCGTCTAGGTTTGCCTTTTTTTTTTTTTTTTTTTCCTGCTAATGGGAGTGGAAAAAAACCAAGATGAAWGCAAACATAAGTTATTTTGGAATGCATCTGGGTGTTGCTTATGTGCCTAAATGCTATCAGTCATCTCGGACTGCAAGAGCTGTCGTTGCTACTGAGCTTGGCTAATGCTCTGATGTGCCTAGAAAACAACAATAAAAACATTGCAGGAAGATACTCATTTTAGTCTGTCCAGTATGCTTTCCAGTGCAATRTGYYTTCCTSTGCAATGTGTYTTCCTGTGCAATRYSYTTTCCTGTGCATTCACAGAGGAGTCCCCACCGTGCCAGAGGGGACCTGCTCCACGGCACGAGTGTCTCCTGGGGCCATATCTGCAGCCTCTGCCAGTGCTCAGCACTGATGGACTGGTTGSAAATTGGGCTAGGTTTAGCCCAGGCTGGGAGAAGGAGGCTCTAGGATATGCCTTAAGTGGCTGGGATGCTCTACAAGCGTAACGGATGGAGAAGGAACTCCTCTCACGGACACACACACAAGGAACACAGTTGCCCACATGCAACGGCACCGTCATGCTCTGCGCTGCCACCCATGCAAGGTCCATTAGAGGAGATGCTCATGCACGGGGTGTGTTGGGGGACAGGCCGTGACGGGGTTGGGCTGGAAGCAGCGTGGAGGTGGCTGCTGGTCACAGCAACGCTGCTCATTCCCGCTCCCTTCAGCGACGGGAATTCCGGTCAGCAGCAGGGCAAGGGACTCTGTGACACCCTCTGGTCCCGTCACGTTTGCACCTCTTTATAGCCCAGCTTATTYGGTCCACTTTGGGGGAAGAGCTCATGGCAGGTCCCGCTGTGAGCACCTGCCTGGCGACACTGCAGAAGGGCCCGTGCAGGGGGGACAGCGGGGTTGGCACAGCAAGAGGGGGAGATGGAGGGCAGCGTTCAGCACAGCAGGCGAGGCACCGTCTGCAGCAGGTTCTGCAAGGAAACCCGTGCTGGGATRAGACTCCAGCCAAGAGCCAGACACATCCAAGACCCCCTGCAAGAGATGGGGTCCAACCACTGAGGGCTGCAGCTGCTGGAGAGATGGGAGGGCCAGGAGACACCATCAGACACAGAGAGAAGGGCAGTGACGGCCCCTTCCTGGCCCCTGCCTCCGCATATTGGCTAGGGCTTGAGTCTCACCTCCCTGAAGAACATTTAAGCTCCTCGCTTGAGGCTCTGCTGACATGAGGAATAACGCAGCGCTGTCTCCAAGCCTAAAAGCTTTTCAGCTGGCATTACGTTYGCCAGCTAACGCTGCTCCCCATTACTCGTCTGGGCATGAAACACAAGCGAGCCCTAATGGGCTTGTATGTGGGCTTGGCACGGAGCAGCCCTATACCTGCCGCTGCTCACAAAAAAGGAAGCAAGAGGATTTGGCGATTCCCTAGCTGGGAATACTGGACACCCAGCTAGGCAGTGCCCACATTCTCAGCTGCAGCTCCAATACTCCTGCAGGACCTGGGAGGGCTGAGGCTGCTGAGGGCTGCTCGTGACTGCTCAGCCCTAGCTCCGAGCGGCAGCTCCGTCGGGACCCAGCACGAATCCAGCCTCTTCCTTCCACGGGCCGCGATGCCGAGAGGATCATCGGGCAGCSCGAGGGCCGCCGGCTTCACGGCACAGGCTGCAGGGCGGCATTTGGCCCYGTGTCCTGAGCGCAGAGCAGATCAAGCCGATCCATGTGGCTTTAATCAAAAACTTTAATCTGGGGAGGCTGGTTTCGGTCTGCCGCTTCTGAGAAGCTCRTTAAAAGGTTAGGAGCTGCAGGACTATTAAATTACAGTGCACTTATTTACATAGGGGATATATCTGATGGAGGTAGTGACTGTGTCTAAGAAATATTTCAGCTTATCTTGAGCTTTTACCTTCACATGACAAAGTGCATCCTCCAGCTCTGCCTTTAAAAACACGTCCAACGCATATGCATTTCCAGGGAATATCCACCCCTCGCCCTTCATTTCATTTTGGCAAACACTCCTCCTGGCTCCAACGCTGCAGCACTTAGAGGTGCTCAGCACCTGGGAGCCTGGGAATGCAGCCTGGGAATGCAGCCTGGCCTGGGCAGGACCGGCCGATGCTGCGGCCCCAAGCAGGATCCTTCCCGCCCATCCTCTGGGAAGGTCCAGGGCAGGAGGAAGGACGGATGAGGCTGAGCTAGACGGCCCTGCTCCGTCCGCGCAGGGTCCTTGGGTGTTCGTTGGTACCCACTGCTGCCTGGAGACCCCAGCACACAGGAACAGACACAGGCCTAGGGAAACGGGGCTGCTGCACACGGGGGACATTGCAGACAGGCGACAGCACACAGAGACAAGAGGCCAGTGGACAGAGYGAGCGCCCAGCCAGAGGGACACTGCGCAGGCAGCTCAACTGCTAGCCGTGGTACATGTCAGCCTTGCAAAGAGCCCTAATCCCTTCCCTTAGGCTGGAAATGGCAGCTAAAGGAATCGGTGGCTCCTTGCTGGCTTCCCAGTGCATCCCCCATGCTCCTCGACACTTACATCCATCTCCTGCGCATCCTCCGGCCCCTCAGGACCGGTCCGGAACTTGGTGCCGCCGGCACACAGAAAGCAGGGCACCCTCCCCGCGTCCCCACGAGCGTCCCCAGCAGGCACCCGCACCCGCCACGCTGCTCCCCGGCACACCCGCCACGCACCCATCTTTCTGAATCTGCCCTTTTTGCCAAATCCCTCATCTTCTAAATCAGCCAAAAGGCAGAAACTCCTCCCCTTTAAATAAAAAGATCCATTAACACGTTTAGCAGCCGTAACCACAAACGATGCGTGTCTGCTCTGTGATTTCACTCTGTTGACACTTTGGTTTTGGATGCCAAGCTGAACAGGGGCAGGTAGGAGACYGCAGGACCAGACGATCATGAGCAACCCCCTGGAAGGACCAAACAGGACCAAACACCGAGACTCTCATTTGCTATACTGGACTTGATCCGCCTCCAGAAAATGGAAATCCTCCTCTGTGTGCTCTCCATGGAACGTCACCCTCTGGGTCTGTGCAGGGCCTGGGTCTGCAGTCTGAACTATCTCCTTGACTCCATCCTTCCAGACAGCTGGATAAAGATGGGCAACAGAGCAGTGTCCAGCACTTTGACAGGGACTGGCTCTGTTTGGTGTCTGAGCAGTGAGCTACAAAAAGGCTTGTAATAAGATTTACCTACTAATGAGGAACAGCAATTGCCTGTCATTAAACTGTCCCTCCCTACCTGTGCCCCTRTCTATTTTCTCCAAGATGCTTTTGCTCATTTGTCTGTGGTTAAGCTTTCTCTTTTTTTTTAATTTTTATATAACACCTGGGTTTATCTGAGACTCTTCTTGGGCCGCGATGTGTGGGGTAGAAATTCTGTGCAAGCAGCGGGTCTCTTGAGAGCCCGACACAAATTTGACATGAGAAATAAAACCGCACCTGAACTCTCCTCAATGTCTGCAGAGCCTCAGCYGTTGTTTGAGGCTGGCAAGCTTCATCTAGGCAGGGTTTTATTTTAACCCAGCTACTTAACTCATGGCTAATTAAAACACAAAGGGCTTGGCCTTACCTGTAGTGTCGGGTCTATMTGCTCCTAAGGCCCTGTGGAGACCRCAGTGCAGACGTTTCTTTCCGAGGTCTCCTGTGATTCTAATAAAGAGGAGCAGGAGAGGAGCCGGGATGGACCCTGCTGCCCGTCCTCTCCGTCAAGTGGGGATGGATGGAGGAAACCCGCTGGGGCTGAAGTTTCTGCTGCCAAGGCTCTGATTGCTGTGTCGTTACAGGCACACAAAAGACTACGCAATCTAACTGCAGCCTTCCCTGCTGAAAAYGGACACCCGTGGCTTGATGTCTGGGGGGACAACTAGCTGTTTGCCACGACTAGATATTAAGCCCTTGTGGGAGATTACACAGAGCGGCTCAGCTGTGGGCAAAGAGCCACAGGGATGTGATGACAAGTGGGGCCGAGAGCACTCAAGCCTCATCCCTGACCATGCCCAGCTCTGATCACCAYGGCCAGGCCATTTTCCTTCACTCTGAACGATGCTGGCGAACGTCTCCGCTTGCACAGAACGGGCTGGGCAGCTGCTACGGCTGCGTTCCCAGCGGGGTCTCCGGGATGAGCTGGAAGCACCTTGCCCTTGGTGGAGCCTGCCGAGAAGCACTGGAGGTGAGAATTAACAGGCAAGGATGCCTGGGAGGTGTGGGCCAAGAAATGGGAGCTCTCCTGCTTTGACTGTCCCTGGCAGATCCACTAGAATCGGATTTCAGCTGGAGGTTTCCTGCTGCACCCTCATGTCCCTGCTTCTGGCCAGTGTTTCCAACTCGCCTGATTGCCAGGACAGACCGAGTCCCAGCAGAGTGTTCAGCACTGAAGGGCTCCCTGGCACATAACGGGGCAAGCATCTCTTGTAATGGACATCTCCCAAAGAAGACTCTTCCCAACAGCCCCATCTCGGGGCTCATTCCTCTCCCCTGGGCTGTTGGTTTGTCCATGCCCCCATGCAGCATTTCTCTGGCATGCGGGACCATGCGCCAGGATGCTAAAAAGCATCACAACTACTTGGTCTAAGAAAAAAGAAAAAAACTAATAAATCAAACCACCACCATCACCAGATGCAAGCGGCACGTTAAGCCCCAGGGCTGCCCTCGGGACTGGCCTTTACGTGCACGGCAAGCATTGCAACCRTTTACTCAGCCACACCACAAGCTCCTGCTCGGTGCTGGGGAACCTTGGGGACACCTTTGCCTTGCACGATACRCTAATCTCTGGTAGAGGACTCTGCTTTGGGCATGGATCTGCTCCCCAGCCAGGTAAACAGGCAATGCTTAACACCGGGCTTGTAGAGGACAATCCCAGGGAGGGGTGGCTACCCAAGCCTTAAGGTGCCGCTCAAGAGGTTTTGAAGCAAAACAGCCTCTTGAATCCCAAGGAAACAAAACCAAAGGAAAACGAAAGTCTTGCTTTGGGAGCAGGCAGGGCTCAGAAAGATTTTGGTTTGTAACGCAGTCTACCGACCAGACAGGTATATCTCCTTACTCCTGCGCTTTTTCTCCAAGCGTCTCAGCCGCTTCTCCTCCCGCCGCCGGGCCTCCTCCGCCTCCTGGTGCTGCCGGCACTTGTGGAAGTTCTCCACGACCACCCCCACAAACATGTTGAGCACGAAGAAGCTGACGATGAGCAGGAAGGAGATGAAGTAGAGCAGCATCCAAGGGTTATGGTTCTGGATGGGCTGGGGAAAAGAAGCAAAGCAAAGAAGATGCATAGACACCATGTAGATAGGCTGGGATAACTGGTATAACTCAGTACAGTGGACTGTAGGGAGGGCTGGGAAGAGTTAAGTGATTCTTCCCAGAACATTTTCCTCTCTTCCYGTTTTTTTCACTTAGTATTTTACTTATGTTGTGGAATGCCCTCCTCCTCCCTCAACAATTYGGCTTACGGGGCTTTACTATTTTGGGGTTTACTTCATATTGCTTAAAATAAATCAATAAATCCCTTAMAAGATCTCAGTGACTGTGCATCATCCCACATGGGAGTTCATTTTAAATGGAGATGGGCTGCAGTTTGTTTTCCTGTGGTTTGTGCCCATGGTAATAATGTGTCTCAACTGTTTGGAGGAGTTCTGCTGGAGGTCTGAGCACAAAGTGCTGCTGTTGCTACTCATTGAAAACCTCCTGACTTTCTTTTGCTAAGGCCTCACACCGCACAGAATTAGCGGTTCCTCCTCACAACATCCCTGGTGGTTCTCCATCTGACATGAGTTTGCTCATATTCATTTACTTCCAGAAAGCCGCAGTGAAATGGCACATGCTGCAACGAGTGGCTCTGGTCGGAGCACAGGCAGCCCCAGGTCATCATTCTCAGTYTTCCTGTTCAGCTCCTGTTCAACTGGAGGGACCAGGTCCTTGTCTTGCTAGCTACTTAACACATATGTTTTAAAGGTAAGAGAAACAGAGGATGGGGCAGAACTTGTTCAGTCCTCTTCTATTCCAACCTTTTCCTGTAGCTATTGCAGCACTTCAACAGTGTAGGGACAGAACARGGTTTATGTTGCAAGTTCCCCAATAACCATATCAATTCTATCCTGATGAACGTGCATAAGAAACTCCCAGAAACCTTCCTAGTGATGTCTGCTGTCTGACATCCCCTCTCAAGGACTATGACTCTAAAAACACCATCAATACTTGGCTGTGCACTACGTGGGCCAYTGAAAGAGATGCTCAGTGGAGGGCAGATGCCCTTGCCAGCCTGCTGCACAGTCAGGACCTCAAGGAGGTCCTCCCTGGGGTTTCAAGCACCAAAGCCACCCAGCATGGGGTTCCAGGAGTCACACATTTGGACTCTGCATTGTATCTACCTGTTGGTCAATGCCTACAGCGTCCAGACCGTCGTACATGATGTTTACCCAGCCGTCTTTGGAGGAGAGGACAAACAAGGACATGAGAGCCTGTAGGAGAAAAACCAAACGCATTGGTGACACATTTTAATAATCAGAAAATAAAATAATAATCAATGATACTCCATAAAACCACTCTACAGCTCCTAACACATCATCTGGCCTGGACTGGTGAAATGCAACATAATGTGGTTTCCTTCCATATATGTGCCTACCTGTCTTAAAAGTGAGGATATTACAGTCAGTTACACTTTTTTTTTCTTCACATACAGGCATAAATTTGCTCSATTTTGCTCTTCTGCAAGCATGAAAGCTAGGAGTCAGGAGATCAAAAACGGCAATTGAGGCTCATGCACAAGAAACTCCATGCAAAAGCAGTGGCGTTAGCCAATGCTCTCTCCTAATCAAGGACCTGGATATCCCGGGAGGTCTGGCTGCAAGAGATCATAAAAGGTGACCTGGCCCSTTGCGGCTCTGAGCCAGGGGCACTTCTGACAGATAAATGTCTATGTTGCTCTTGGAAACTTCTCACAGTGAAGGCTCCCCAGCCTCCCCCAAGGAATACATATAAAGTGCTCATCCATTAAAATCTATTAGAGAAGCCTCCCGAAACAAGGACTTTACCTGTCCCAAATTGTCGAAATTGTACTTCCTGCGAACCCATTTGTAGCGTGCATTAGCGCAGTCAGTCTTCGTAGTGATGTTTTTCACGTCAGGACCATCACAGTAGTAGAATTTGCCTTTAAAAAGCTGCATTCGRGAAGACGAAAAAATAAATTGAAAAGCTTGTCCCTGATTTACGGTTCTTTTCCCCTGGTGGAGCTGCTTGTTAAGTTCAAATTCATTTTCTTGTCTCTCAGCTCAGACACTTCTCTCAACACTCAAGGCACGAAAACCACTTCTGGTGAAAACTCTCCAGACCTTCAGTGACCTAAAGACCTTCAGTGGAGCAAACGCCACCTCCTCCCAGAGCGCCTCCTTCGAGGCCTTCCTCTTTCTCCTCAACATCTACCTGAAATCGTCCTTTGATGAGATTTAAGCTCACGATTTTCACTTTAACCCCAGGTGGTGGGAAAAGCAGATTCTCGGTTGAAGCAGCCACTCGCAGATGGTAAAAGCTTGGGAAATACTTTACCTGCACCCCTAAAATCCCAAAGATAATGAAGAAAGCGCAGCAGATGAGGACGATATTCCCAATAGGCCTCAAGGAGGAGATCAAGGTTTCTACCACCAGCTTTAGACCTGGGGCTCTGCTGATGACTCTGGAAAACATGTCAGAACAAGGAAGGTTTTAGTTTTTATGCAGGTCCTGTTACTACGTGGTTGCTTTTTCCTCTTGCTGTGGGCTGCTGCAAAGCTAAAATCACCCTCCTCTATCTGCAGGCATTATTCAGAGATGATTAGTGACTTACTTGGACAAGCAAAATATTTACAGTTCCGTTAAATGGAATTAAAAGTGCAAAAGGTGGAAATCGTATATTGGGAAATTGCTTTCTGGGAATAGTGGGGAAGGAACACTCTTCCCAGGCAGGCTGAGGGCACTGCAGGGTTATTTGCACCTTGCTCCACAAAGCTGGTCCCCTCCAAGCTCCCTGTGATCCTAGTGGAGGAGCAGGCAGGACTGATTTCCAGCACTGCCCCCGTGAAGAGCTTGGCATTGACACTAGAGAACGCCTTGTCCTTGTTTTATAGAGGAAGAAACACAGGCACAACTGAGGTCCTTCAGAGGGGCTCCATGGAAAAGCAGGGGACTCCAAGGCTCATCCTGCYGGGCATTCTGCTTCCCCATGTCCCTTCCCTAAGGAAACCAAGGCTGTAAAGCAGGCGCTTACCTTGCCATGAGTAGGACTCCCTGCGCTCCCAAAGGCATCAATTARGAGCTCACCTGCCCTACCAGCCTGGGCCCCATTTCACATTCAGTCATTTCAGGTTGTTTCCTAATTAATTCCTGACGCGACTCTTACCCAAAGGAGACTTGTGACCAACAGCTCCACTGCCAAAGGGTCATCCCATTAAAGAGAAGCCTGAGAGGCAACTGAGAGGCCGGACGCGCTCGGAGCATGGCCTAAGGCAGGTCTGGGGTGCCATGGAAAGCAAGTGTTTTCTTTCCCTATTTGAGTGCCTGGTGAATGGCTCTCCCAGGGGACTCTGGAAAAGGTGTTTGCACACGCAAGCCTGAGCGAGCTTTTCCCGGGAGGTGGGGGATTGATGGAAGAACATCAAGGCATTTCRGGAGGGGTCTGCAGGGGGGAGAGGGCGAGAGCCTGGGGAGGTGACCTGAGCTTGCAGGGCTGACGATGCTCTCACCAAAAGAGCAGAGCCCCCGGGGTTCAGGCAGCCGGTGCCCATCGCCAGGTAGCACCAGGCAGCTGATCCTTCCTCTGGAGAGGAGACATGTCCTCAATTTTATTCCTAATTACGCTGGTCACAGAGGAACCGGCCAGGTCAGGCAAAGGCAACCCGAGCGTGTTCCTGACGAGCCTGCGCTGCAAGGGGAGCACGATGGCACCAGCACAACCCGGTGTGAGAGCAAGAGACACACGCAAAGGTCCCTGTCACCAAGGAGGTGCAGGGCAGCAGACGAATAGCTGTGGCCCTGACGGTCATGGGCCTAAACCAGATTGCCTCTTCTCGTAAACAGGCAGCAAGAGGCTTTTCAGCAAAAAGCCCACGGGTCTCTGGAGGTGCCTATCTACTTTCTAATGAAATTTCATGGAAAAAGGCTTGTGTTTCTTGCTGAGCAGGATGGAAGTGGAGCAGGAGCTGTGAGCTGATAAGGATCCCCCAAGCATTAACACTTCTCCTTCTCCCTTCATTACTGCAGCGCTCTAAATAAATACAAATAGCCTTTCTTCTTCCTTTCTTTTTTAATACTGAAATCGTCGCCCTTCTTCCTAGCTGAGAGCTAAATTGTTTTGCAATGATGTTAGATACGCAGGCCCCGGGGAGCCGGTATAGATGCTGGAGCTTATCAAATTATTGCCAGCACCTGTTTGATTGAACATGCACTGCCAGCCCATGCAACCTGCTGTCTGCGGGGCTGTGCGGTGTAACGGGCAGCCAGAGCCATTTGTAAGGGAGAAAAATGCAGAGCGGAGGAGGCATTTGCTGCACTAACTTCCTGAGTCTGAGAACGCTTCTTGCTCCAAACTCCATCCACTCTTCTCCACACYGGTGAATTACATGAAAACGAATTTCACTGTTTTCAAGCACTCTCACTAGGTAAGAGCTCCTCAAAGGTGGTTCTACCTATTTTGTGTTTCAGCTTTTTGTATCATAAACATGCCCGATCATGTGAATGTTTTCCAAACTCCTCGATCTATCAATGCACAACAAACCCAGCCACCCTATTGCTGAAAGTACCGGAGAGGTCTCAGGGTCCGCAGGAGTCTCAACACCCGAAGAACACCCAGGATCTTAGCTCCGCCTGCCGATGCCATGGAGACAATAATGTCAATGATAGATACAAAGACCAGGACTCCATCTAGGACATTCCAGCTGCTCTGGAGATAGGTGTTCTCCCCAGAGAAGAAGCCAAGGGCTACCACCTGGAACCAGGAGAAGAGGGACATTTAAATCTAATCAGCATAATCATAGCTATGTCACGTCTTCAGTCTATGCCAGGTCTCACCAAGGTTCATGAGATGGAGACGTAATTACCTTAACCATCATTTCAGCCACAAAGATTGCAGTGAAAATGTAATTGGAAACACTTAGGAATATCCTTTCCTGTAAAACACAGAGCAACAGAAAGCAGCCAGTTATTTAAAGAGATTAGAAAATAAACATCTTTCATCTCGTGGGATGTCTCCCTGACAAGACTGAGATGTGAGTGCAGAAACAGGCAATGAAACGACCCGGGTACTCACCGTGCTCTGCGGGTCTATATCCGGTCGCTCCAGCGCTATCGTGATGCAGTTGAGAAATATGAAGACCAGCACCACATGATCAAACATTTTGTGGGCAATGACTTTCTGGCACATCACCCGGAACCTGCGGAAAGGAAGGGCAGGGAAACATCCCTCAGCTGGTTGGGTCAGCAAGGAATTCCCRTCTCATGACCTGCCCTCCAAAGGCTTCCTTGACATCTGCACCGCCAGTACCAGCCCAGGTAGTCACGTAGTGGATCTACAAGTGCAATCTCCTGAAGCCATTATTGTCATCACAGAAAAACAGATGTAATGGTGGCTGCTATTAACGGTGGCCAAACCACTCTTCTTCCTACACAGGCATGGAATGACCCATGCAGTGATTCTGTCCACATGTAACAGAAACGTGACCTAAATATCCGGAATCAAATTTCTAAAATTCTCAGTGCTCCTGCATCAAAGAAAAACTTTTTTTCCCCATGAAAAGCCTAGCTAAAAACATATTATTCAACTATCTCAAAAATCTGGCATTTCACCAGGATTTCTTACCGGTTCTGTGGGGAAAACAAGTAGAGGGACCAATCTTCATGGTTCTTGCACCAGCCTGGTTTGTAGGGCTCCAAGACTTTACGAATCCGGTAGCAGTAACTCTAGGGAGAAGAGAGGAAACACCTTTTTTCCTCTTTTATTTTCCTGCCTCTTCAGCCATCACGGTTCTCCCATGAAAGGGGGTAGTACCTGGCACTTCAGAGTGCTGCCTGCAGGGACTCCCAGCATTTCTGAGAGCGCTGGGGYAGCAATGGGGAAGGGGTACCACGTTCTTCCAGAAGCATGCAAGGAAGGAGCTGATTTATAGTGAGATATGGACTTGACAAAGCCAGACTTCTGGGCAGGTACCATTGTGAGATAYAAAGTTCTGTCAAAACTTAACAAGATCTCAAACAACCAAAAATACCCTCAAAAAACCATAAAGTAATGGAACGATGGAGAGAATACTGCTCTCTCTGGGCTTTCAAGCTTTGAGATGCCAAACAGTTGGCTCTCGTGAGCMAAGATTGTAGCTAACTGCTGTGACCTGAGCAGCTCATTTTTGGAGGCATCCTGGGCCAGAGGAACAACCTTGGCCACTAAGACCACCAGGCACATGTGTGCACATTCCCTGTGATTTTACTTGCTTGGAGATCACTGAAATGTAACAGCCAACTCCTTTAGCTAACAAAACTCAAATCTTCATTCTGCGTGCACCAGCTATTAGAGAGCAACACACGTGAGCCCGAGCTGGACTTTTGATCCACCTTCGTGGCGTGGAATCGCATCCTAACACCCGAGCACCCAAGTGCCCCTGAACTCACGTCCTCCATGTCGTCCTCGTAGTCCAGCACGTCCTCCTTGTGGCTGTCGACGCACAGGAAGAACTCGCTGGGCACGTGCACCATCTTGCCGTTGCAGTCCTGGTACTCGGCGGGCACGACGGCCACGGGGCTGACGCTCAGCGAGCGGCGCACGGCGGGCAGCTGCAGCAGCTCGGGCAGGTCCAGGGCGCTGCGGTAGTCCAGSGACTCGGCGCGCCGCTGCAGCGAGGCCCTGCTCACCGTGCTGGACTTGGCGTCGTCGGAATCGTCGTCCGTGCTGCCTTTGCCCTCCCCTGAGAGCAAGGACTCTCTCTCTCCCGASTGGTTCTTCTTTTTGAGGCTTGGGGCTCTGCCCAGGCTGTTCCAGCTCGAGCGCCGGCTCCCCCAGTTGCTGCTGGTCGCCCAGTTGGCGCAAGGGGAGCTGCGGAGGCTGGACTGAGAGGGGAGGAAAGCATTTGGGGTTTCGCTTGCAGGAGGATGCAACAGCAACAGCATTGCAGGAGGATGCAACAGCACTGCAGGAGGATGCAACAGCAACAGCATTGCAGGAGGATGCAACAGCATTAGCATTGCAGGAGGATGCAACAGCATTGCAGGAGGATGCAACAGCATTTTGCCCAGATTGGGAGACCCTTCCTGCTGCAGGTCACCTTCCCCTTCCAGCTCTGCTTTTACCACGTCAACACCTCCAGAAAGGAGCCGAGCACCCAGCTGAGCGCACACTGGAAACGCTCTTTCGACTGCACCTGCAGCACACCTACCAATTCTCTGTGCTGTGTGATTTCCTACAGTACTGGCAACATCTGTTATGCATCAAAACTGAACCCAGGGACACCACCGGCAACGTGGCATTTTCTTTCCTCATGCTGAAGTGGTTTCAGCACCGATCTCCCCCGGCTCCCAAAGCCGCTCCAGCACTTCAAACACAAGTGCCYGTTGGAAACGGKGCCCTCATTCACATCGCTTTTTCTTTTCTCTTTTGCTASCCTGTGCCACGTGCTCTAGGAGTCCCTGCTGGWGCAGGGGGGTCGGCTTAGAYCATCTCTAGAGGCTCCTTCCAGCCTCARCYCTTCCGTGATTCTTTAAYTCGCTGCATATGAAGCTGTAACAAGTGYCTCTCTCACAGCTTCCCCGTGGCACAGGAGCAAGGCAAAGCACCTTCCTCCTCCCCATGACTGCTGGCAGCTCTCCTCCGACTGCTTCATCTCCCTTTGGCTGGCGGCACTGACATGCTCTCGGAGAGAGGATTTAAACCACGAACAACCTCTCCAGCAGCTCACAATCCCACGAAACCTCAAGGCAAACAACAGAGTCATCTCTATTTTCTTTTCAAAAGCATTACCTTGACTAAGCAGCTTACCAAAGGGGATAGTGGCTCTGCCTCTGCGTGAAGTGCCTTCACGGTCTGCTGCCTTGATTTGAACACGATATTGCAGTTACAGAGCAGCAGAACAGCGCAGATAAGCAGCGGCTGCAATCCACTTTGTCTATTAACTCTGCTCCCTCTGTTTTCACAGAGCTGCCCTCCTGCTCCCTTGTTACGGGTAAAATGAAATCATTTGCCAAAGCAGGCAGCTGCAGGCAGCTCCGTCCCCTCCAAGAGCACTCGGGTGCAATCCATGAACTCACACCTCGCTTCTTCCCCGCTTCCCCTCCAAAAGGGTTGCGGTGCCACAATTGGAGCTCAGCTGCGGTGCTGGTGGGGACAAACGCTCCATTCCCTTTGTGCCAAGTGCGTTCTCGCTGCAGTCCTAAAGCCCTGTGGAGGGAACCAGGCCTCAACCTGCTCCACAGCTTCTCCAAGACACCCCAGCACGACCAGCGTGGCTGGTAGAACTCTTAGTGGGGTTCGCTGGGATGGGCACTCGAATGTGTCTTGTCTCAGGATGCTTTTCTTCACGCAGGTGGGTTAGCATGGGCTCCCGACGTGATGMCAGGCAGGAAAGCCCTGCATCTCAGGACATCTGTGTTCCCCACCACCACTTACTGTCCCGTCATGTGGTCACTGTCTTGCCTCAGCTTACCTCTCCATTTCTCCCTCCTGAATCTCTTCTGCTCCTCCCGTTCCTCATACTGTGACCACACTCCCTTCTACTTTCTAGTGATGTCCACACACCAGGACCACACCAGCAGCCACTGCTGAGTTGTGGCAGCACAAGAAGCACCAGCAGAGACATACAATGGGAAATACTAGACAATCTTTAACAAGAGCTAATACACACATCACCTGTGCTGGCTGCAAGGTTGCAAGCGTTGTTAGCAGGGGAACCTACCAAGGACTTCTGATCGTAGCTCATGGGGTCCAGCGAAGCGTTGCTCCCTCGCCTCGAGTCCACGAAGGCGTGCACCGAGTCCATGTGTGGGGAGCACTTGGGCGTGGGCATAGGGGTGGCAGCGGTGCGCATAATGATAGGAGGTGGCATGCTGCCCCTGCCCTCCAAGTGCCCGTTCGGGGTGACGGCGAGCGAGTACATCTTCATCTCTGCAAGGAGAGAGGGAACACAGGGATCTTCAGCTGCAGGAGCCACCGTTCACAACGGGCATCGTTGCTGGGGTTTGCTAGAGGCTTTGCTGAATGKAGGTCCAATTCTGGGGGCAATGCTAAGATCACCCGCCTGCTTTGACAGGAGACATAAGGCAAATATCAAGGCCTTTTAAGAGGTCTTCAGCACTGGCTGACCTTGGAACTCATTGGTCTCCAAAGGAATCTTCTTTTGCTTAATCTTTCCTGGGATATGGAGAGTGGCATCACAATTTTTTGGTGTTGGAAGAGACCAGGAAAAGGSCACAGAGGACTGCCTAAATCCATTCTAGTAAACTAATCGCTTCTTGTCATAGACTTCTCCACAGAGATTTTTATACAGTTCTGATCTGCTTCAAATTCCCCCACCAGGAAGGAACTAAGCAAACGTTAGTCATTGTCTTGAGTCATCTGCTTGGGCGACAGGAAATGGAAATGGCTTCTAACTATCCACACGCCTGGAAGACTAAACCTCCTGCAACGGGGAAACCTAATGACGGATCTCTGGTAACTGCAGAGAGCATCTGCTTTAGCTGTGCAGCAAGTGAAAAGCCCTCTGTAGAGAGACATTGCAGCAACACAGCACTGAACTCGYACAGAAAGCTGTTTTGTGCCTTCTACAGGCTGCAGAGGTTACAGATCATACCTGCTCCAGCACTACCGAGTGCCGTAATACCCCAAMCCCAAAGCCGTGACAAACACAAAAGTTAAGAGCAACAAACTCCTGTTTTGCTGGGCTTAGTGGATTCTGGTTTAATGACTGTAGAACTAGGGTTAGAGAGGGGGAGGAGGACACTTAAACAGGTGGTATAGGAAATGATTCCTCCTCCCCATGTTTGGTTACTCCAATGAGAAATTGAAGCAAGTGAATTATCCCTCCACYAGCTGCTTTGATCATGCAGTTTGCTTCTTCGTATCGTGTTTACTTGYTGCCTGATGTGCACCACAGAAATCCATGGGAACATCGCCGCTCCCTTTGAGGGGTGGAAGATGCAATTAAAAATTGGTTAACCTGCAATAGACAAGTTTCTCTTGCCAGYGCATCTGTTTACAGACCGACAGCTTTGTAATAGAATTGTTAATGTCCTTATGCTGTTTAGTCACTGCTTGGCACCCAGGAGGCTTATGGAGATGCACAATTATTCATGGAATTGGACTGACAAAGAGTTCAGCCCTAATTCCTAGGTCTGTATTACCTGAGGGGAGGTGATAATGTTTCCTCCACTTCCCTTCCTTCCACTTCCCTTGCTGAAATGAATCCTGCCTTAGAAGCATTTAAAGGCATCCTAACAAAAGCCAAGGCTGAGAGTAAAAACGCAGGGAAACGAGGCCGGTTCCTGTTTACCAGCACGCTATTCACTGTGCTGAAATACCCGATCCCGTCCCATCCTATCTGAGAACTCCGTAGAGCAAAGGCTGCCCCCAAGGATCCCATGTTTATACTGCACTAGCACRATGTGGCCTTATTTCAAATCAGTGGCAAGGACCTCCTATAACACAAACAAACAACAATGTTTCTACCAATTAAACCTCAACCAGAAGCATTTGTGTGGGAAACCAAAGAGAAGAGAACATGATTGACTGAAAAGCTGCTCAGAAGTAGTTTATAAATATTGCTGTCAGTGAACCCTTCTGTGATATACAGAAGAAAACATGGGACATGACTAAGTATTCTTGTACAGTTCAAGACTGGAAGAGTATCTGCTCGAAGGAAATATCAACTCGCAAGGGTTTTTTTAAAGCCTTCTGAACACTTTTGCATAGCTGCCCTACTAACACAGCTACGGGATTAATTTCCAAATAAATTAACTAACATTGAAAAAAACTTCCACTTTCTTCCATACACTTTCAGGAAAAGACAAGCAGGGCTGTAGCAGAGCTCTAGTTCTAGAGAAAAACAGAAGCAAAATCCTACCTGTTGCTCGGAGGTCTTTCAGCTTCTCAAAATCATCATCAAAGTTGGCAGATGTCTTGTCCTCATCTGTGTCCGACCTATTGGCATCGCCCTGTAGAAAGGTGAAGGGTAATTAAAAGATTTTATTGCAATCAAAGTTTAGCACAAAGGCTCAGGGATATTCAAGCTCCTCTTGGCCAGAGCAGAGCCTCAAGAAGCAGCAGGGCAGAATGCCAAATTCCCTTGACGCTGCCCCAGGGAATGACCCTGGGAATGTCCCTCTTCCCTGTTTTGATTTGTTTTCTTACTCGGACAGAAAGGATGGTGTTGTGATTGGGAACAAAGCAAATGCAATTGCCATCGTGCTTCCTATGCTGCATCCAGCCTCCCTGAACGGCGTGTCCCAGGGCAGGACACGAGAGCTCAGCTGCAATCAGAGAAGTGACCGAGAAAAACTGGCATTGCAGGGTTCCGTATTTGTTCTCTCCATGATCCCAGCTGAAAGCACTTGGGCTTTAACATCAGAGGACATTACAGAGTGTTTCTCTTTTACTTGACGGTGCTGTAAATTCGACCTAGATCTGAAAACCCAGCCCWGATCTGCTTCCCTCATGCTGCCCGGTAATCGAGGCTGCACTGGGAAATCTCTTGGCAGCAGGGAAGCCGAGGCAGAAGGGCAGCACCATCATCATCCCAGCACGGGGAACAGCCAAGAGCCCTTGGGCTGGCTCTCCTCCTGCACGCCTGTTTAAGGGCTTCCTGGGGCTGTTTTATTCCCCCTTTCATACATATCTGCCCCTGCTRCCAAAATCTACAGCTAAATAATATAAGAGCCCAGAGCAGAAGAGCTAGTGTTGGGTTCTCCTCTGCCGTGGAGTCATCGGAATTGAAGGAATCCAACAGGCTCTCGGCAGGACTCTAGCTTGATCCACCAAGAGTGCACAAAAGCTGTGCAAACCGGGACCAAATGGTTGGATTAAAGCAGCTGATCCTGGACAAGGAGCACATTACTTTAACTGATGCCTGAGCAAATCATCACAGCTCCGAGAGACATGGTGCTAAAGCAGCAGCGAGCTTCATTTCATCTGCGATGTGTTGCTAACTGGTGCAGCCAAAGAGACGGGACGACTGAAAGGCTCAAGTCTCCCTATTCATTTTCTATTTTGGAGCAGGAGCAATAGCACAGAGCAGCTGAAAGCTGCATAACTTTGGAAGGTTTGTCTGCTTTTCCAGAGCCGCTCTGGAGCAGATTTCAAAATGATGTGGACCAACATTAAGTACAAATATGCCATTATGCTCCTGTTTGAACTCTTGCTTATTGTTGTCCTAAGCATAAATGAATAATCTGTACTAAACATGTTCTTTGCAGCCAATTATACAGAKTCTCTTCTAGGTTGTGCTCCTGTCAGGTTTGCTCCTCGGACAAACCAAGGCAGAGGGCAAGAGAGACTTGAGCGAAGGGAGCAGCGCCGCACGTCAGCGTCTCCCACAACTGCTTAGGGAGTCACCCTGAACGGGGACAAGGCTAAGGAGATCCAAACAAGAATTTGACACGTTCCCAACGTCTGCTGGCAGMACCAGGGATGACAAAAGAACCCCAGCTCTGCTGATACTTCCTCTTCTGACTTGTCTCTGGTTTACCACTAGAGCTAAGCTATTCATTTATAAGCGCAAGACTTGATTCAAGTCCCTGTAGCTGAAACACAGGCCTGAAAAGGGCTTTCTGTAGCAGGGCTGATACCTCGCTATGAGACATCTGACAAGCCCGCAGGCTTAATGTCAAGATTTATAATAAATGGAAGTGGTGAGCAAAATGTGCCCCGCAAATGTCATGCCTGTGGCTGCTGGCCTTTTCTAAGGCAGCGCTGAGCGAATAACACAGGCTTTGAAAACGGCTCCGTATTTACATCACGGCTTGTAACCGCTCTGAAAGGAGCCATTAAGCCTGGGCAGGAAAAGGACATCCATTGGGCTGGGTCTGCAGCCAGGTCCTYGGAGGATACTGCACCAGGCTCCTGCTTTCTGGCATCGCATCGGCACGCGATCCAGCTCCCCGAGGGCGGGAGGAAGGGGGTGCAAAGGCACCCGCAGCCCGCCAGGCCACCGAGCAGAGCAACCCTCTCGGAGCGAGCGGTGACGGAGGATGCACGGGGGGCTGCATGTGCAACAGCAGCGAGAGACTGTGCAAGGGCTCCCGGTGCCGAAATGCGGGAGTGCTCAAGCTCAAAGAGAAGCCTCCATGCAGCACACGGAGGGCCAGCCACAGGGCCAGAAGTGAGCAGAAGTCCTCAGGATTCCCCAGTGTTTTCCCCTTGTTTGAGCAGCGGTTTGCACCAGCATCAGGAGGAAGGGGAGCAGCATCCAGACAAGCTGGTTATCCCCTGTTTGGGTTTCCCCAACACATCCTCTTTTCCCAGGCAGCTTCCCTGTTGGGTTGAGTTTGGGGATATCAGACATACGTCTGGTCACCAAATAGTTCCCTCTCTGGGCTGCCACAAGGTTGCTGCATTGGTTGCTTCTCCACTCGGTTCAGGAACATCTATTACTGTACCACAGACATTGGCCTGCTACAACCTGTGCAGGCCATTCTCTAGCAGGACTGAGGGCCAGCACAGGCACTTTGAGTACACCTGGCAACTCTCCCAGAGGAAAACCCCTTCTAGGCTGGAAGAGAGCAGTTAACGCAGGGCTTTGAGCAACACTGATAAGGTTTTGGCTTTGCTCTTTCAAAGATAGTGGCCAAAAGGGCCGTCTCTGTCTGCAACAGGTTTCAGTAGCACGGGAACATGAAGGTGCTGTAGATCCCGAGCAGAACCAGAGGATGCAGAGATCCGAGGCACAAAACAGCTTCAGGAGTTCAGAAATGAACAGTGCAACTCAAGGCCCTGATACATGATGTGCAGGCTTCTCTTCCAAAATGACCTCCAGCTCTTCTTAGTAACACGTGCTGGATGTTCAGAGCACGGTCCACACTGCACAAGCCATCAGGGTGCTCACCAACACAGAGCTGCTCTTTGCAAGCACTGAGCACTTGGGTCCTCTGTGTGCCAGCAGGACCCACCGCCCTCAGCATCCACAAAACAGCCCCAAGCAATGCAGAACAGGGCTGTTTTTTTCCAAACTAGGGCTTGGCTCCTGTTGTTTCAATTAACTTTCCTCTACTAGCGCTAGGAGGAAGCTGGGAGGGATGTTTTAATAATAAACCCTTGAAGGACATAAATGCGACTGAGCTGGATTGAGAGAAGGGAATTGTTGGTCCATGAATATTTCAATTACATTCCACGGTCAGTGACAGAGTGTCTAAGTGCGATATAAACACAACAAACACAAGTATGATGCCATTTCTGGAGAAAAAATGAAAAGTTAGAAAAAATAAAGAGTTTCATTCTCTTTTTCCCCTTGGGAGCTAAAGCGGTGAAAACTGAAGCCATTTTCTCATTTTCTTTCTGCCTTTCTGTGTCACTCAGTGACAAGTTTACTTTCTCTCCTTGCATGCTGCACAAATGAAAAAGTAATAATTAAAACAATCCCAAAGTGTGGTGCAAACACTTTCAATGCCCCTATTCTTAGCTTGAACTGGGACTGGATGATTTTATGTAATTCTCAAAATYATTCCCATTTGTCCTAGGGTTTTGAAATGGTTCTCCTTCCCTGAAAACACATGCACACACAGCATTATATTTACACATGAAACAAGATCATAGTTCTCATTTAAAATCACTCCCAGGTGGATTTGCTCTGAAAGGATGATGGAGAAGARGACAGGGCAGAGGATAATGCCCTTCACTCTCTCAGCATGTTGAAAACGGATTGGGAGAGAACTTGYTGAGGGGAATGGGAGCTTAAGGGGCTGCAAGGCACCATTTGYGCTGCTGGTGATCCCACGGCACACGATTGCCTACACAGCTGCTGAGGYTCCTGCTCAGTTCAGATCAGGACACTGGATATCACTGTTGCTTGAGAAATAGCATCACTTCTCTAATCCCCTCCCTGGGAGATGAGATGCRTGCACTTCAGCAAATTCCCTGCTCGTTGACCTGATACAGACATTATTTTTCCGTGTAGGCAAGGATTAGCATTTGTTTGTTCCACATCATCCCAGGTATCTCAATATTTAATGTTTGATATCTTGAAATTCTGCTTTTCTAACAGCTGTGCAACTACTCTCAGATCACATATAGGGGACAGTCACAAGAAAAAAGMCTCAGTTCAGCCCATCTACATCCTGCCTGCTCCCCTGTTGGTGAGGCAGATACAAAGCTTGAGCTTCACCATAAAGAAACCCAAAACACAGGACAAAGATGGGTTTTAGGCAAGTCAAACCTGTCCTAAATGATTTTCGCATGGTCACGAGCACCTTGTTAGCAGAACCACCAAACAGTTCTCTCCCTAGCCCATGCCCAGCCTAGAGAGCCTTATTTGCAAGGAGGGAGCCCTGCATGCTCTGCCCAGCCCAGCCCACCGTTACCCACCCTGAGGGTTAAATTCCAGGCTSTCGGCATGCCCTGAAGTTTGCACCAATATGGGCTGACCCCTCCTGAYGCTCACCCGTGGTTCTCGGTTTGCTCCCTCCCTCTGCTCACCCCCCTTACCTCTGCTTGGAAGCCTTCTACCAGAATGGCAACGAGAAGGTTGAAGAGCACGTAATTGCCAAAGGTCATCAGGGCCACAAAGTAGAGCGCTGCCCAGGAGGACGTGGAGGCCATGCCGTTGTAGAGGACCACATTCCAGTCYTCCTGAGTGAGGATCTGCAGAGAGGTGGAGGCAGAGACGCTCCGATTACCCCCCTCCTCTCATGGGCAGCAGTTGCACACAAACACTCACCGACTCAGCCACGCCGGCCTCTCCTCTCGACCCTTCTCTGAGGATAACCATTAGTGGGTCYCATGCCATGAGAAGAGCAAAACATCTTCCATTTAGGTCTCTGTGCGCGAGGTCTCGCTCCCAGGCGACTCTGCACTGTGTGCAGGAGCACCCAGCACACTGCTGCCCACGGGGGTGCCAGTTTTCAGATACCAGCTATGGTAACAGGAAGGCTGCACTAGCTCGAGTCCCATAATTTGGTGGGTGTGTCATCTCTTTTGATAATACCAGGGGATAAAAGGCCTGGGGCCACTGCTGCTGTCTCCCTTTGGAGCTGTTTTTTCCCTCTTGCCCTTTATAAGTTACCTGCGGCTGAGCAAAAGGGTAGGGAGCATGGTATTTGACACAGAAAATGACACATGGCGGCTCAAGAAACTCAGGGAAGAAAAAAATGTATCTATTTGGTAAAATCACTGATAAACTGGGCAAAAATATACACATTTTTGCAAAGCCTTGCTTCAATGGATMTTCATCAGGAATTCCCATTCTCTTAGCTATCCTGGAGCTAGCAGAGCCCAGGGCATAAGCAGAACAGATGACAYATTCATGCACCCAGGTTTAAAACGAATAGGGCCTCTAATCAACCCTCCTATCCTACCCACAAGGCGATTTTGGGGACAGGAATAGTCAGCTTCACTGAGGCATGTCACTTATTAACCTTCACGGGATGCAGGGCCAAGCCCTTGTGCACCGTGCCAGCTCTATTTGCCCACGGAACTGTTAAATGCAGACTCCTGTATTAACTTTATACAGGATAAATAGGAAAATATGAACCTGTGAGACTTATGCTGATTTCTCCTTGCTGAAAATTAAACCTCTTTGCAAGCGGCCTTAATCTCCACAGTGAGGATCCTAGACTGGTTTGCATCTTGCATGCTACTGCAGTGAGCACCTACTCTGCACTTAGAAATCTAGCTCAACGTTGTCTACACTGTGTTCCACTTGCTGGACCTGGGCTGTAAGGAGAGAACCATTAAACAGAAACGACTAAGCTTTATGCCGAGAATGTCCTGGAAATACAGYTATTAATCTGTTCTGGAACATAACAGTAAATGCAAGGATATAGCAGACCTTTTCTGCACAGGAGAATCAGTTTTCACCCACAGGATTTCCCAGGATGCAGAACCAGGCGCTCCAGTTCCGATACGTGGCAGTATTTGTCACCCCCAGTTAAATGAAATTGTTTGCAAAATTCCCTTTGAGGGGCAGTGAAAGATGCAGGTTTGTAACTCAGGAGAGAGCAGGATGGACAGTAGATGTGTAATGCACTGTRGGTCTTGGTGTAAGGAAAACAAACTTGGATTTCCACGCCTTCTCATACTTCACTTTTTCTAACAACAGAGAGGCACCACGACGCTTTTGGGTAGGTTGTTTCTCCATTAGGGCTGGTAGAGACCAGCTAATTCAACTGGAAAAGTCACAATGACAGTCACTGTCTCCTATAAGCTCTGCAGTGCTATTGCAATCCAAGCTGGATATCCAATGGAATACCTTCCTCGTGTTTTTTAAAAGCAAAATAACTTGTTTACCTGGTTTACATTARAACTTCTGTGAGGACCAAGAGCTCACCTGGAAGACTGTCACGATGGCCCAGAGCAAGGAATCGAAATTCTTTCGGTCTGGAACTGTGTCTCCTGTATCAGTTTTCAGGCTGAACTTGCATCCAAAAAGATGCATGCCGAGAATACTAGAGTGGAAAAAAAAGGAGACAGAAGAAATACATTACTGTGTGAAACACAACTGTATACATTGCTACAGTGCTTTTGGAGGGGAACATTCCTGGTGTATTTTGTATGCCAGTGGTATCTCCCAGAAAGATGGGCTCTTGCCATTTGGTTATKCTGTGTTGTGTTTCTATAATTACCTACATCAAAGCCAAGTTAAGGATCTCAACTGTCTAAGAATGATAAAYGACTTTGTCAGCTGCCTGATCAACCTCGTTTCCAGGAACAGAATCTTGAGGAGCATCATAAGGTAAACCAGACAAAAGCTCCGGCATCTGTTTGACCTCCCTCTCTAATATGAAGCGGGTAGAATCCAGTCACTGACAGCTCCCTGTCACGGAGCTCAATGAGCACCCCAGGAAGGCCACAACAGTTGGTTAACTGTTGTTGCTTGTTTGCATTCTTCGTTCATCTGCAGAATTACAGGATAGCATGAAAAMCCGAGAGTGCAAAGAGGAAAACCGYCTGTTGTAGGTCTGCCTGTCAGGCTATTGTGAGCGCTCTGCCACGCAGGCAGCCTGCAAACGTGCCCCACTGTCACTCCAATCTACATATTACTTAAGCAAGCTGAACGATTAGTCAAGGAAGAGCTGCAGCCTGGCACCTGAAGATAAAGATGAAGAGCATGAGCAACATGCAGAAAGTGGCCACGTTGTCCATAGTCTTCATGAGGACCACCAGCTGGCGACGGAGCGCGGGCATGAAACGCACCAGCTTCAGCACCCGGAGCAGCCGAAAGGTTCGCAGCACCGAGAGGCCTCCGTCCGACTGGCCGATGATCTCCCAGACACTGCGGGAACACGAGAACGCCGTGAGACCGTACAAGGGCAGCCCGGGGCTGGCACTGCTTCCCTACGAGCTTCCCAAGCAGCGCTAGCCTCTCCACGCGTGCTCTGCCGTTCCCAGTTCAGTCTGGGATGCGGCGTTCCCTTTGGAGGGGACACACCACAGCAGTGGCCCCTCTTATCCGCCTGCTTGCCCTGCTCTGCTCCCAGTCGTGTGTCGCCGTAGGGCTGCTGGGATAGGGACGCTCACAGCGCTCCTTTCCCAGGACCAGCCATTCTGCACTTCCGTGGAAAATACACCACGGTGCCAGACGTGCGGCGTAAATAGACCTCTCCTCCATCCGTCAGGTCCATTTACTTTGGATGGCCCTTCCAAAGGCAGGAATCTTAAAGGCCAGCATAATTATAGCCCATCATACCCAGTGAGCCCTGTGCTAACACATGCCAGGTCATTCTTAGTCCCCTGTCCCACTGCCCGAACTGTCCAAGCCCTCAGCAGAAAAACGACAAYGGAGAAGGAGCTGGCGGGGACCTGATGACAACGATAATCCCGTCGAAGATGTTGTACGGGTTCTTGATGTAGCCAAAGAGGCCAAAGGCAAGGAGCTTGAGGAGCATCTCCAGGGCAAACATGCTGGTGAAGACAATGTTACTGATCTCCAAGGCGTTGGTCAACTCGTCTGGCTACAAGACAAAAAGCAAAATAATCAACAAAAAGAAAAGCAAAACAGTCAAACAAATACACAGAGAAAAACGGCCATGTACTAGTTTAACCCTCCTGCTCTGGATGCACAAAAGTTGCATTTTCCTGCGTTTCTCCCAAAGAGGAGATAAAAGTCCAAGTGGAACAGCAGACAAGCAAGAGCCTCGCGGACAGTCCCTGTGCATTTAAATGGAAACACGGGATCCTGTTTCTGGAAAGGCTGCAGAGCAACAGTGGCCCAACACACAATAGTTAACGCAAAGGAGATCTCCTGTGCACTTTCCTAAGGCAGAGCTACCTGAGTGAATGGGTAGTAGGGTCTGCAATGCTCAGGGTAAGACCTGCATCAGCCAGGAACACCCTCTTACACCGTGCTTAGCTAAGCGGAGCTTTCTGGGTACTGCTAGACCCAAACCAGGAGCACTTTGTCAATAGTAGACACATCTGAAGAGGACTGGGAGAGCTAATATCAGCAGAAGTCAGTGGGATTCACAGTTTCATCCCCCTGAGGGCCTCTGGAAACGCTCCCAAGAAGCCTGAGATCTTGTTGATACATCAGCATCATGGCCTCGGGCTCATCCCCAGGGCCCCAATTCCCTCCGTGATCAGAGCGGTTTTCTCGGAGCGGGTAGGTTGGCATGCAGCTGAAACACAAAAAAATAACCTTTCCAATCCCCTCCACCAYCACCAGCATTGAAAAGCTTCCCAGGACCTGGGCTATACAGGTACAGCCTTAGGTGCTCCTCTCCTGGGAAGCGCAGGAGCATCCGTCCACCCACTGCCCTGTCTGGCCGGGTCACGGCCAGCACGTGGTGCACCAGGGACAACGGTGACCCTGGRTTTGATTCCTCTATGTAATGGAGCAATCCCTGCAAAGAACAGCAGGCCCTGCAAACTGCATCTCTACTGCTCAAGGCTCATTCCTTTGCAAAAGAAAATGAGTCTTTTCATTTTCTCGGGGTAATAATGTTGTCTAGAAAAAGGTGTTTTCATATCTGACCGATCTCCTGACTGACAATAGCTTCCTCTAYTCTCCATCTGTCAGTAGACACCGTGTTACCACCGGCAGCTTCTCGGGGTGCTGCTGCAGTAGCAGAGGCTCCACGGAGTGCAGCCCACCCTGATGCACACTTGGCAATCGGGGCAGAGGCACAAGGAGTTAACRCGGATCCTGGAAAAGCCTGAATATCCCCCACCGTGTGCAGTGACAGTGTGTGGGCCGCTAACGAGCCATCACTCACAGGCTAAATTACTTTATGCAACAGACTCTTCTGCTCAGCCATTTATCCAGGAGAGAGAGCACTGAGAGCCCGAGTCCCCAYGATTATAATCCATGCACACTAATTACTAATGGACATCAGGGGACAGACTGCGCCAGCTCTGGCTCTCCAGGCTCTGCCAAGGTGGCTGCATGAGCCCAGCAGGCTCTCCTTGCTGCGGATCAGCACCCGTCCCCTGTTCCCTCCTCTGATGACACCAGAATAGCGCAGAGGGTCCCCCAGAGATCTGCACTAGCCCCCCGGCTCTGCTGCACCCAGGACAGGAGGGACAGGGTGCTCGTGGCCGGGTCGAGCAGTGYGCAGCCGGCACGCTCGCACGCGTTCGGGTTATGCAAGAGCATCCTTGCCAAGAAGCAAAACAACTTGCTGAATTCCTGAGTTCCTCCCCACCACGGGCCGAGGCCTTGCGGGGATGGGGCGCTCGCTGCAGGTCGAGGATGCCCACGGGACCCACGAGCGAGCCCAGCACAAGCACGAGCAAGGACGCGGCAGCTCTGCACGTGCCGGGAACACGGGAAYGTGCCCCTTGCTGCCGGCAGCACCCCGTGTGGTCCGTACAGCGGCCTCCATGTGCTCCTGGCTCTGGCCACATGTGCTACCAAACGTCACAAAGCTGCTGGGATAAGGAGGGTAGCAGGAGATCTTTTAAAAATCCCTAAACCCGGAGCCATGTGAATTTGACAAGACAAACTTGGGAATCATTGCCACTAGTCCGTGCCCAACCTAGAGAGCCTGTGCTTGACAAGGTTAAAACACCTTAAAACATCTTCAGGCAAGCGAGAGGGGTGTGTAAGCCGTTATTCTTTAAAAACTCCTGCTTCCCAAGGCAGCATGGCGTTTTTTGGTGGCCTGTTGAACACTTGGGCTTGCAACCTGTTAACTGCCGATACAGATGCCTGAGTTGATTCGCCAATTCCCTTGGATAATTTGGAGTCCTTATTGCTTTCTCTCCAGGGTCGTGAGTTCTGCTTCATCAGAGAAAGCAGGAAAACCACAAGCCGCAGTGACCTCTGAGGAGGGAGCATGAGGAAGGGGGAAAGCGGAGGACACGGAGGCGGCACCGCTGACGGTCCCCAAGGCACACCGGGGGCGAGGCAGAGCTGGCTCGGTGACAAGGGCTGCCCTAACGAGGGGCACAAAGACTCTCACCCTGCAGCACTGGGCACACAGGGATGGGCAGCCCCGGGCACACGGGCCAGGCTGCTCATGGGAGCCCTTGTGTTACCGGAGTGGAAGCCAAGCAGCAGGCGAGGCAGGAAGCCAGTGAGGCCGCCTGCGGATGCAATTACCTTCTCCCAACACCAACCAAGCCCAGAAAACAGCGGCCACATAATTTTAYGGCTTATGAAATGGTCCGTTGCACAGAGCACAATTCACTCCCCTTCTGTGCACACCGGACAAGCAAAGATCTAAGAGGAGGGTCGAGGAAGAGACCCRTGGAGGCCACGAGGGAGTCAGCCATCCCTCTGGAAGCAGCCACTAGGAGACACTGTTGTTTTGTTCAAATTCAGGCCAACTCGGAGCAGGAATTTTTCCAGGAGCCCTTATCTCTGGGAAAAACAAAACGTTGATTTGCTGAAAACAGAATTTTTCATGGCAAGGATTATTTTCATCAGACATGTTGGCTGGAAGAAAATGAAGTTGCAACAAAGCTTTCCAATTGCTGTGATGTCTTGTTTTGACCTTCTCAGAAAAGGAAATTTCAGGTTTTTCACTCGAGATGAGGTTGTATTGAGAAATGCAACTTCCTCTCTAGCAAAGAGAAGTTAACAAACCAAACGCTGGCATTGGAGCAATGCAGAGAACTTCCAGAGGGGCAGTTTTTCCCTTCTATCAAATGAGGGAGGGTTTTGGTTTTGTTAACCTTAAGAACTGAGACAAGGAACTATTTCCCCCCCCCCCCTTAGGGCTTGAAACTGTGCATATCGGTGGCAAGTTCCTTTTGCAAAGCACAGGGAGAGCACGACCGCTTTGGGTACTTCCACATCTACYGCCGCTGTGACGCCTGCCCTTGCTGCTGCTTCAGATTTATGGGACAGGAGATGCCAAATCCTGACCAGTGTCGAGCAGGTGGCATCGCAGGAGATGGTGAAACACGCAGGAAACCTCRCACAGACACATTGCCAGGGATGGTGGACAACGCTGTCACTTGGGCTAAGGGTCCACGGAGCCACACACGGAGGCTGCAACGGGAACGGCCACCCCAGGGGCCAGGCAGCAAAAACAACCCCAGCATAACTGCTCCACCAGCCGCCATCCCAGGCAGCACGTGGAAAAGGGTTCGGATCCGGATACAGACTTGACAGACTGGAGATTCCAGCGAATCTCCTACTTTGGTTGCAGGAGAGATGTCCATTTCCCAATAGTCAAGAAAAGGGCAGAAACTGCTTGGGATCTATCTGCAGGATTTCAGCATCCTTGACTGTGAGCTCAGAGCAACATTTAGCCTTGACGCCAGGCAAAACACGTCCCAGGCAAGCACGAGCACCTCTGCTCACTTTGAAGGCCATATTTATGCTGCAGAATATTTCAGTGATTCAAAACCATGTTTTTATTAGAGGGGGAAAAAAACCTCAAATGTTCAGCAGTTCATTCCGAGTTCAGATAAACAGACAAAAAATCCTTTTCTAAATAGTTTGGGTCTGAAAACCTTGGATGACGAGTCTCTTTCTGAGAATCTGATACTTCTGGTTTCACCAAGGCAGGGCTAGTGCTACCCCAGAGCCTTCCTGGAATCGGAAAGCACAGGTTCAATAAAGAAGAAATCCATAATGGTCACATTATTGAGAGCCTTTCCAAGCACAGGATGAAGAATGGGAGTGGGACCTTGCAGCCCGAGATCCTTTGTGTAGCTGAATCACCAGATTTCTTCATCAAGTCGCTTTATCTATCTTTGAGTCCCTCTTTCTGCTCTTTCCCATCTTCCACCTTGTTGCTCCCAACTGCCACCTCCACCGAGGCCCCTTTTCCATAGCCTATGTTCAGGTCCCAGGAGGATGGCACCCAGCCTTGGCTGGGGCACCTCCGTGCTCTGACTTGCAGAGTAAACAACCACAGCTCCATCGTGGGGCCATCAGACACCTGGTGCCTCCCACACCGGGTGGGAAGGACCTGGAAGGGAGGGAAGCGCCCGGATTAAAGGATGCGCTTGGCTTCGAATCTCCCCGAGCCCAAAGCAGCCGTTCGGCTCCTCCTGAACAGGGCGAGTTGAGGCTGGCAGAGATGCAGAGGAGCGGTAAACAAATCCAGAACATTTAGTCTCATAAACATCCTTTGTACTTGTGTTTTTTTTTCTTCTAGTCCTAGGCCTAAAGCTGTCAATGGGATTTTGAGCATTTGTTTATGTTGACTTTCCTGCTTTACAGTTTAAGCTCCGTCTGCAGGGACTCTGAACAGGAAGAGGAGACCTAAAGAATTGTCAATCTGTGCTTTGCTTCGGGACAACCCTTATTTTCTCTCTTCATCCCCTTTTCGAGGGGTTGTCACTTCCCAGTCACCTGGTGACAAATCTCACCTGTCTACAGTTTCTAGCACCATCCTCCTTTCCCAGAGCTCAGAAAAGAAGGGAAGGGGGACACTGGAAGCAAGATTACAAGAGGTGAAAGAAGGAAATTCCAAAACCCAGAGCTGCTTGGAGAAACAAACCCACRCCGTGGCAATCAGTGCAACACAGCAGAGTCCCCTCCACATTACCCACCTCTMTTTTTAAGGCTGGCCACGGGTGACAAAGGCATCTGCAAGCTCCACACAAGGTCTAGCAGAGGGGCTGCCCAGCAGTGCCTACTCCTTCCCAGCAAAGACACGGGAACAACCCAGAACACAGTGAAACTCCAGGAGAACAGGTCAAGCTGCACGGAACCTCCCACCCAGGACACCCTTTCCCTGGAGCAGGAGCTCCAGTTCTACCTCTGACCAATGCTAAAAGRGCAGCAAGAGCCTCCCCTCCCCTCTTTAAAGGAAACCTGATTGGGGGAGGATCTAATTAAGATCCAATTCACCTGATAAGCTGTGGTCAGAGCGAGGATGGGAGCTCAAGGACTTCCCTTTCCTATTGGCACAGCCAAGGCTTCMGTGCAGCTGCGCTGGTGGCTTTGCCAAGTGCTGTCCCTGCACAGGTGACACCCGCCGCTCAGTCACAGTGTCACCAGTGGCAACAAGCAGAGACCTTAAGGAAACCTGGGCCCACTGAGAACTGTGATGGGTCTCCTCCATAGCCCAGCCCATGGGTCAAGGTTCCCCTCAGTGCCCCCTGGGACAGGCGGAGCACTGGGACACAGCGAGGGACCCTCTGGGGTCCGTCACCCGCTGCACATCCCCTGGGCTSCCTTTTGCTCCGGGCTCGGGTCCCGCTCGCGTCCTCGCTGCGCCGTGCYGCCGGCTACCCAACTAATCTGTTTAACTGATGGATTACCGGGCTCCATGTTACRTTCTGGGGGTTTATGTGCTGCGGGGAAAGCAATCGCGAGATGAAAGCCAGTTCTCTGGGACAGATTAAAGCCACGGTTTGGGAGGGATTAGAATTTTTTAATGAGAAATATTGTTCAAAAATGGTGGAAAATAGCTTAAATGGGTTTGAAGCGCAGGCGCCACAGGAGGGGAGCAAATCAATGAAATTGCTAAAGAGAGCTCAGCATTACAAAATATTCCTTTAACAACTCATAGAAGACTAGAACACATGGTGGATATGTGGGTCTAATAYTACTATTACAACCAAACTCTTACTGATGCAGCGAGCATCTGTCTGTGACCTGGGAAGTGGGAGCACGTTCCAAAGCAGGATGAGCTGGGTAGAGCCTCCCCTGGGACCGCTGGGCTCAGCCCACCATGTGAGCGTGGGGATCTCCAAGCCCCAATCTCCTCCTCTTCATGACTGTCCTTGAAGGGGGTTCCTTGAAGGGGTAGCCAAGGGGGTTCCCATCACTGCAGGTCTCAGTGACCCTCACACCCGGACAGCAACATGTCCAGGTGCTTTGAGAGCATCTCCAGGGCCTGGTAAAAGGCAGCACTGGCTGGAGGAGGATGCCGAAGGTGCTTCATGCACCAGGAGTCACTTGCTACCGTGCGGAGTCACTTCTCAGTGCGTGGAGCCTCCCCTGGCACCGAGACGGGAGCCGAGGGACATTGCGGCACGTCACCAGGGCGGGCTCGGTGCTGCCACAGAGACAGGAGCTGGCTTAAACGCTGCAAGCTGCAYGCTTGCTCTTATTTACACTTATTTAATCCTAACGTCTATCAAACGCTTTGGAAAAGACCCTCTTTTCCGAGGGAGTTTGAACAGCTAGAAGCTCTCAGCCAAAGCAGGGAGCTGTCAGGGAACAGAAGTGACATCTCCGAAGGCAGCCAGCAAATGTAAAAACTACATTCTGACCTTTACTCCCCCCCGCCTTTTTTGCCTGTCAAAGACCAAACTTGATAATTCTAATACTTCTGCAGAAAGAGATGCCCAAGGCAATTTAAGTCTTGGCTTCTTTCCTCCTCTCTGCACTTCACTCTTAATTTGAATCTTAAGAAAAGTACAGGAAATAATGCAAGTGAGCCTTTCAATTTCTGCACTTGGARATATCTCCCTTGAAAACTACTTTGAAGAAGCTTATTGACTACAGTGTAGGATTCTTGCTGTCTTAAATTCCAAAGCATTTTATGCAATSCAGACCAAGGCATAAAACACAGAACTGCCTCCACAGACTGACACAAGGCAACTCCCCGTAACAGGAAAAATGCCTCCGGGGGCAATTTCCCCTACACCTGCRTGTAGGTGGAAGATATTCCTTGGGGAGGGAGCAGGGGCTTGGACCAGGCTGCTCCAGCTCCTGGGTGCCTGCCCAGCCACCAAGATGCTTGTTCTGCTGAGGAGCCCTCTGCTTTGCTTTGGGGAGCTGGGAGCCCAGGGCCTGTCACCAGGAGGGTCCAATTATCACTAGTATCTCTACAAAAGCTTCAGTGAATTTGCACTTTCTGAGTTAAAAAAAAAATGTACTTTTTTTTTTTTTTTTTGCAAGATTCTCTAAGAGGACCTAATTCAAAGTGTGCTTGCAAGCGGAGGCAAGAAATCCTCTCCTTGTGCCTACTGATGAATGTTCTTGCTTTGGAATTAAAAATGGAGAACTTAGTCTTTCAGTCATCTCGGCTCCCAGGTTTTATGCTCTCCTCTAAATGGGCTCCTTCATGCGGAGCGATAACAGTTTAATTGAAGATAGCTGATGGTAATTTTTCTTACTTTCAATTGACCTACTTGATCTCCTAATGCTCTGTGGAATTGCTTTTACCTCTCTGCTCCATGGCATGAAAGTCACTGCTAATAAGTACTGACCCAAGCGGCTACGAGCGCTGCGGGCTGGCGAGTGCGACCGTGCTGCTCCCTCGTGGAGCTGCACGCAGGGCCTTGATGGGGCTGGGGGTCGTCGAGAAGCATCTCCTGACATTCCACAAAATGCTCTTGGGGCTTGGGCTAGATGATGTCTAGAGGTCCCTTCCARCCYTAAAGATTCAGTGAGTCAATGGTACCAGGAACCAAACTCTCGTGTGCTCTGGGGCTTTTGTGTGAACCCTTCGAGTCCGGGTGGTGCTGACTTTTGACATGGGGTCTTTTCTATAGAAGCAGCACTGGCTGCCACGTTTCCCCCTTGCGCGATGAACCAGCGAGTTGGTTTTCCAAGACAAGCAGCTCGTGTCCGTAGCTTCCTCGGGAAGCTTCCCAGGCAGGAGGTCCCACGTGGTAGGACGTATCTGTGCTTTGCAGCGYTACCTCCCCATTTCTCAGTTTCATTCAGCAAAACACAACCTTGTGTCGAGCGGCACAAACGCCAAGCTGGATTAGATCATTCGCCGTCTTCTCCACCCTCGGGGAGAAGGGACCTGGGCTASTAATCTGAAACGTTCTCACCAGCAGCAAAACCAAAGCTGCTGTTCTCAAAAAGYAGGCCAAGCAGCCACGTTATGTCTTGACGGAGGCTCACAAGGTCTGACAGATGGCTCAAAAAATAAGCCTTAAAACAAGAATAACCCTCAGCACAAGGCCAAAGGTTTGGTTACTAAACAGGAAGCCTCGGCAGGAAGGAACGACGTCTCCAGACAACGTCCAAGGCTGGAGCCTGCAGCAACGCACCGAGAGCTCTGCAGCCGGGGCCGATGATGGAGCATGTGCTCCACAAACCCATCTCCTCCCTGGTACTAATACACTGGGATTGGATTCACGGGGAAAAAAGGAGAAACCTGTAAAGACATTGAGGGGAACGAGGGCTGATCCGTTCCTACCGGTTCCGTGTGCGCTGCAGCTGAGCCCTCTGCTCGCAGCAGCGCCGCCGCCGCCGTCCCGTCCGGGGCACCCACGTGCCGAGGTCGGCACCCGCTTGCCGGCAGGATGGGGACCTGCTCCTTCCCCCCTTCCCTGCTCTCCCACATTTAGCAGCCGTTAAATCCGAGCCGGCTTCTCCCCGCGAGCAGCTTTCATCCCACCCCACAYCAGCTCCGCTCCTCAAAGAGCGCCTGGCCAGAAGCCAAGGGAATTACATGGACTGAATCATTCCCATCCATATGCCGGGTGACTCCTTCAAAGAGCCAGCAGATCTGTGACATCTCTCTGCCAGGCCTGTGGTGACTCATATCCAATCTAGTTGSCTTATCCATATCCATAAAAAAAAATGGACACAAGGAGACTCACCTCTTGCAAAGGCTTTTTTGGTTCTCAGACACTGTCTGTACTGAAGTCAACACCAACTGGTGAAAAATCAATCTGACCCCCAGAATCAGCCTTGATGGTTAACAGCAGCGTATAGATTTTTATAAGAAAACGATGCATCGCGGATACTTTATTTTTTTGTGWTTTTYTTTTTCTTTAATAATTAGACTGAATACATCTTGCATTCTGAACCATCAGCTACAAGGAAGAGCCCAAGATTTCGTTTTCCTTTCAGATGCATACTGAGTCACAGGATCCTTGCCGAAGCCTTTAAGGAAAAGCWCCGCATATTGGGAGACTTTTTATAAAATGAGAGACAGGAAGAACGTGGACATCTGCTATGGCCCCTTGGAGATGAAGAGCAACACAGAGGCCCGGCTCAGTGTCCGCAAAATAAATCCAGATTGATTTTCTTTGCAATAATCTTGCCATCATCTATAATCACATACATTCAGGCAAATATATGGCCTCATAACTCGCCATATGAATCCACCAATATATGTACTCTAAGTTGGGAATTTTAATACGATGCAATAGAAATTAATTTGGAACTGGGACCCCTGATCTTTTGTAACCACCGAGGAGCAGGGACCTGAAGGGCAGCAAGGAAGTTCCCCAGTAAAACTCTGCAAAATCACCCCTCGACTCCTGCAGCCGCAGACGGTGCCCAGGGACTCTGCAGTCACCGGGTGCCAAGCACGGCAGGATCTGGCCGCGTTCATCAACGGCGGCAGGAGCACGAGGAACGAGAAAACAAAGSGCTGCTTCCAAACTCTCCGATGGTTCCGCAAGAGGCACCTTCAGCCACGACTACACGATCTCCTCCCGCATCCAGGCAATAGGGAGGCTCTCATAACACAGAGATCAAAGGCCTTTGGGTCGTCATTAGCRGGCAAACTCAATAGAAGTTGTTTACTTCACCCAAGCTAATGGCACTGGAAATATTTAATCAAAAAATGGACACACACTCTCTATTACTGCCAAGATGATTCAGAAGGGGCCACTTAAATCTACTTTGTCAAGCCATTACTCATCCCCTGCTAATAGACCTTTATAGAGAGTCCCTTTGAAAAATGTGCATTTGCGATTTGCGGGTTATGTACTGGTATTAGGAGACAAGGCACATCGTGAACACACGAGAGGGCTGCTGATGGCAAGAGGGACATGAGGAAATATTTAGTCTGCAGCTYGCAGAAGACTTGGCTTAGTCATCTTTTAAGCCCAACAAAGTGCCCTGATGGGGAAATAAGTTCAAGGAGAGAATAAGTCTCCAGAMCGTTTCAGCAATCTGCTCTATTTGACCCCTAAGGACTTAGTGGGAGAAGGAAAGAGGGAGATGATTAGGGGAGACTTTCTAAAGAGGTTCAAGGATCTTGGGAGACAGAAGAAAACAGAAATGTAGGTTGGACAGCAAGAGAGGACTGGGTGGTGCTTCTTGCACAACAGCAGGGTGCTGTCTGCTAGGGAGACYGAGAGCCTTGATCCTTGGGTCTCCAAGGGCAGTTTCTACACTGAGACACCAAAYGTCTTCTCCTAACTCCTGGCTTTGTAGGTACCGGGCAGGCTGTTACATGGTCCTGACTGTGCTTTCCAAATCCGGGCACAGGCAATTCTTCATGGGATTCCCTTGGGATGTGCACACTTCCATCAGCCAAGGACACCCACATTCTCCGGGTGTCCTACAATACCTGTAGCCACCCATGAGCCTGTAGGAAGAGCTGATCCTGCTTCGGAGCGAGAGGATGGAGCGGGTGAGGTGAGCCTACGTGCTGGGATTTTTGTGACACTGGATGGGAAAGGGGCTCGTGGGTTGTTAGGACTCGGGCCACTGCTACTGCAGACAGCTGCACATTGTCACTTCTCCACAAACCCATCAAGCTCAACGTGCAGGGACATCCTGCGGGGACAACAGACGYGGCAGAATCTCCTCCAAGACAAGATGACGCTTGGTACAGACTCGGTTCTGACAKAGTTTCCCTGCAGCTTCCAGAAACACTCCTGAGAAGCTTACGGAGCCGACAGCTTCATCAGCACGGCAATGATTAACTGCAAATCCACCCCCGTGCAGCAGCTCCTCACTGCCGTGCGTCGGCCTGACACACGCTCGGAGCCAGCAGCAGCATAAATCCAGGGGAAATCCACCTTTCCTCCCCCTCCAACCACCTCAAAGCCACCCGAGCGATCGGTACAACCCACAGCAACTGCCGCCCCGAGAAGAGAGCGCTGCRAAGAGCCGGGCAGCAACGCGGGCAGACGGCAGCTCCAGCGCGGCCGCACGGTGACTTGTTGGCACATTGCTCTTAGCTGCGAGCATCACATTAAAGCGACAATTAGAGCCATCCACTGAGCAAAACGAAAGGGCAACGAGGTGGTTAAGGAGCACCAGTCTGCRCTTGCCCACAGCGGGTGCTGCTGCGACAGGCCAGGCTGTTGGGTCTGTTGGGTCCTGGTCTTTCTGCTCCGTTGGAGCAGGAGCAGTGCTGAGCAACACGACCRAGAGGTTTCTGCCAAAGACAAGGGRGCTCACGGCCCCATTTCARCTCCTRTGCAAGTGCRGTGYGGCCATTCAGAAGAAGAAATTCGAAAACAACAAGGAACAAAATTCAGTGGAAAAAGGAAAGCCACTGGGCTGGCTTGGCAATGGGTTKCCCTTGCAATATTTGTATCTAATAATTGAGGAGGAACAAACACATCCAGAAAACAATACTTAAAAACAAGAAGGTGGCTTTCCACTGCAGTTCCCCCTCTCTTGGCACGAACGGTGCCTCAGCCYGAAGCACGCCCCAGGTGTGTGCTGTGTTTCTGTTGGCACGGGAAGACAAAGATGCACTAAAAAGAAAACTATAATTGTTCTGTTTAACATAATGAAATAAAATCACTGCTAAAATAGCGAAATAGCAGTTAGAGCAGCACTAACAMGGGAAGCCGTAATTAAAACCATTGTAATGCAGGAGCAGGGGGAGGCTGCGGTGCCGGCCCCGGAAGGCGCGGGGCCGCGGAGCRCCGGAGCCGCCCTGCCCGGCCGCAGGAGCCACCAAGGTTGGGGTGGGAGGTTGTTATTTCAGCTTGGGCACCTTGAGCGAAGGGGCCTGTTGTGCTAACGCTAATTACACTGCTAATAGCCACAATAATAACACCTCTCAAATCATCAGCGCTGATGCTGCACTCAGCAAAGCGGTGCAATTATGCGCTGCTGTCAACTCGAGTGGAGCTGCGAGGCAGAGAAAAGCAGACACAGCACACGGCCCCTTAGTTATCATCCCCCAGCAATTTCAACATGGAAAACACCTGGTTTGGGTATTTCTTCTAGCGCAGAGTCCAGAATCCAGCACCCCCAGGGAACCKGCCCTGGGCATCGGAGCCGAGTTCGTGGTGGGCATCACGCAGGTGACTAGTGTTGGGTCAAGGAAGGGACCATCCCCTGCCTCCCATTTCACGCACCCCAATCCTCCGTGTCACACTGGAGTTTTCCTCTGGGCAGCAGGTGGTGTCTCTGCCTCCCACTCCGGATGCAATCTCCATCGCAGTGGATTTAATAAAYGGGGGCAAAGCTAAAACAACCACGTGCACCCAGCAGGCGCTGGGGAGAGCRGCCGAGCGCAGCCTTCCCGCCCCGGGGAAACCCCCCTCCGCGTTCCCAACACGCCGCGCTGGGCTGCAAGCACTCCGATTCTCTTACCGCTTAGTCCCAAGGCGTGTCCCGAGGGGGTCACGGCACATCCCAGCTCTTTGCTGAACCCCAGGACTAGCTGAAATGCCGCCCGTGGAGAAGGTGGCGAGTGTTTCCATGGTGGCCCCGGACCGGCTGCGGGAACCATCGCAACCTTTGGACCTCCGGGCGCAGCGGGAGTTTCCTCCCGTGCTGCCTAACGAGGTTTGTTTCCCTTAGAGTTTATTCCCATCTAAAACTTGCCCTAGGTGGGTGTGTAAAAGAGAGCTGGGCTCAGACTGCCTGGGTCAGACAGTGAAAAGCRGCCCGGGGTCCAACCTAGGCTGAGCACCTGGCTCCAGGGCCAGGCCATAAAAATAAGCSAGCAGGGGAGTTTGGGGGTCCGGTAGCTTGCACACCTCAAGTGCATTGATCTGAAAGCACTTGCAGTGTCTAAGAAAGGTTAAGCCAAGAGGCTGCTGTGTTAATAAGGTGAAAACGTGAATTTGCCCGTAAGCAAGCAATTTTGCACGTAAGCAGGTGATATTCTAGGAAGGGACCCTAGCTAGATGACGAGTTAAGAGCAGAAAATACGCATGCCTCCCTCCAAACACTTTGGATAAACTTTGGGCTGCTATAAGCTCTTTAGCCCGGGCTGAAACAACAGAAAATCCTGCTGCATCCCGGCCTTCGAGAGCTTCCCCTGCTCTTCTCCCTGGCTTTCTCGCTAAAAAGCACCTTCCTTCCTATCCAGTGTAGTCCAAAGCCTGATGGAACTGGACCATCAGTTAGATCCTGCTGGATCCTGCAAGCCCAGGGAACCTCCAATGCGGTTTATATGGAGACACTAAAAACAAGGGTGTTGACACGGTCATCCCGCATGCTGTGACCGAGTCTAGGGGCGAGGGACGCCGAGGCTCTACAAGAACTCCCGCTCCGAGCACACAGTGTCCAATATGGGCTATTCCTTTCAGGCCAACACATTGTTGGGCCGTATTTAATCGAACTGCTATTAAAATCAGCAAGGCACCGCGTCAAACCACGTGCCAACAGGAAAGGAAGCGCCCGGCKGCGGTGCAAAGTGCGCGCCGGCTCCCGGCGAGGAGGCCAAGGGCTCTCCCTCCGTCCCGTGTGACCAGSACATCTGCTTCTCAGTGAACAGCAAGAAAGGGACGGCTCGGAGCATCGCCCATGTGCCGGCACGAGGCCACCACGGGGACCTGAGCATGTGCCCCGTGCCAGCCCGATTCCTCAGCCTTTACACCGGCCCCTCCGGCTCTTTATCCCGTAGTCACCATGTCTATCGTGCATGCATAAGAAGAATTTGATGTGGGGTTTCGAGAATTTCCAATCAGGTCACAGAACCAGGAGAGCATTTGGTGTAGATGATGATAAATAGCCCGGGACTGGAGAAACYCGGAAAATGCTGCTCCGTTCCCTGCCCCGCGTGGCGACACGAGCCCCCCGCGCTGCCCTGTTCCACACGTTTCCCGAGAGCCCAGACGTGTTAACCTTCGCTTTGGAGCATGTTTGCAGAGCAGCGACAGCTGCAGCCATAAACACAGCGTTCCCATTTCATGCTATCGCTAAAAAAGAGAATCAAATATGCATGAGCCCCTCTGCTCCTGCCCGCTGGCTAGGAGAAACRGGAGGAGGAAAAGGAGCAGGAGGAAATCCGTAACGGTAAATCACTTCTGAAACGCAAAGGCCCTTGCAGGCTCAGGTGGGAAATGGGTCAGTACCCGTTGCTGGGCCCAGCCTGCCTGCCCAGCGCTTGCTCCCGGGATAAACGTTGTCTCGGGAACGGGGAGAACCTGGGCACGAGGAGGGAAGCTCGGAGCCCCGCTCACTCTCAGCCCACGGGTGAAAGCAGCTCCTACTGCCTTGGGGTAAGTACTGAGGATGTAGGTGTGCCCGGCGATCACAACCTGAGCTGGGGCACATGCCAGTGGCACCTAAGAGGGGATCCAGCAAGGGAGAAAATCCCAGAATCCCAGAATGGCTGAGATTGGAAGGGACCTCTAGAGATCATCTAGTCCAACCTGCTGCTCCAGCAGGGACACCCAGAGCACGTGGCACAGGGTGGCATCCAGGYGGGTKTGGAAGATCCCCGAGARGGAGCCTCCACAGCCTCTCTGGGCAGCCTGTTCCAGCTCCGTCACCCTCATAGGAAAGAAGTTCTTCCTCACATGGACATGGAACTGCCTGAGTCTCAACTTGTACCCATTACTCCTTGTCACTGGCCACCACCAAGAAGAGTTTGGCCTCATCTTCTTTGCATTCTCCCCTCAGGTGTTTATACACATTGATCAGATCCCCTCTCAGTCTTTTCTTCTCCAGGCTAACCTGGCCCAGCTCCCTTATTCTTTCCTCATACGGTAGATGCTCCAGTCCCTCTACCATCTTGGTCGCTCTGCGCTGGATCCTCTCTAGAAGCTCCATGTCCCTCTTGTGCTGGGGAGCCCAGATAAAGGGAAAGAGGAGGAAGGGAGGTGTTCTGGCTACCTCTGCGACGTGTTTTGGTGAGCGGTGCTTCCTTGGGAAGCAGGGAGCCATCCCTTCACTCGCTCTGYATCCATGGGCTTCCAGAGGGACCCTCAGCCCCTAATACTACCCAGCGCAAGCTGCAATTCCTGGCATTTCCCAGCACTTCCATGCGCTGCAGTCCAGCCCCTTGCCCTTGGCACACGGAGCAGCATCAGTACTTCCACCTTAAGCTGTTCAAGATGCTGATCTCTTCTCTTGGCAGCCTCGGAGGACCTTAGGAGAAGCACGACGGCTCCTGCAGCACAGGCCTGGCAGGGAGGTGACCGCCCACGCTGCTTTCGGATGCTCTTGGCTCAAACTAATTCACACAAACGGCTTGAAACCCTTCGCGCTCGCAGGCAGGGGCGACCAGAGAGGAACAGTGCTGACGCCGCTCATGGTTTGGCTCTGAAACCTTCGCAAGCAGAAGAAAAACTGATGCTCTTCCATACTGGGCGGCTCTCTRTGGTCTGATTTATTTCTTGATTGGATTTGGGGCATCTTGGAGCTGTGAAGCTCCTGTCTGGTCTCCGGCGTGCAATGAGAACAAGGGGCTCCTGGGGACACGGAGCCAGTTGCTTCCCTGTCCCATCACTCGTCTCCACGGCCCTTTCCCTGACGGGAGGGCGCAGATCCGGACGGAGGGAAGCCCCCCTGTGCCATGGGCTCCCGGGCTGCGTGCGGTGGCAGAGCTGTCCCCAGGCTCCCCTGGGCTGCACGCCCTCCTGCTCCAATAAAACACCATTGCTCGATGGAAAACCCTCTGCGTGCAGCCTGAGCACCGGGCAGCCATCCCACCTACCCCTCGGGTCCCAAACCTTTGCTGGGAATTAGCAGCTTCCTTAAGCTGGAGGCTTAAACGAGAAATGCAAGTGCTCCCAAAAGGCCCCACAGGTAGAGCTCCCAGCCAGCCCTGTTTTTCCCCATAAACCACCTTAATCCAAACTCACTTTCAAGCACAGACAAGTCCATGTATAGTCATGCTGCGAGGACTCCAGGATCTGCTCGTAGGAAACTCAATTCCCTTTGGAGTATATTAAATAAATAGAAGTTCTTTCTTTTTGCTGCTTTCTGCAGGGGAGTGATGGTAAAAAGCTTGGACTCATCTGTGCATGGGGATGGGAAGAAGCCAAGGAAAAAGGGGGAATTTATCTGCACAGGCATGGGAAACGTGTTCACGTGGRGAAGGAAGCCAAGTTGTCTTCCTGCCCCTGTCCTCCTCGGTGGCAKATTCTCTGCTCTAGCAAGATCACCCACCAGTGCTCCCAGGCCTGTGCACACAGTGTTTTTCCCAAATCGGGAATGAGGCTGTTGGTTCAGCAAGCAGAGAGAGCAAACAAAAATAGAGCTTTAGAAGAATGCACGCCGGCATGCCAAACGTCCCTCGTCTCCGTGCACGAGCCGCTCTCCTCTCGGGTGCAGCGTTATCCCCCCACCTCTGCAAGCCACTTATAAGAACGGCAGCCTGATCTTGTAACAGGAGATTCGGAAGGAGGTTTCAAGGAGACATTTAAGGGCTCGTTCGTAATTCTGGAAGTTCTCCCTGTCCCAGCTGGAGAACCCTGGTTAAAACCTGAGGAAAATTCACGACTCGGGCTGACAGCAGCAGTAAATGCACCTGTTTATCCCTCGCAGGGATTCTGCTTCTCTGGTGGAAGGAGCCAGATTGTTACCCCGGGTATCTTTAATCCTCTGGCTGCCAAGGGGCATGGAGCCGGCTCCGCTCTCAGTGCCCAGGTACCTTCCAAGCTGCCATCCCAACTCCGCCCTCAACTTCTCTGCAGGTTTTGATCTTYCCTCCACCCTACCAAATTTTCTGTGTTTTTGGAAAATATTCAGGATCTTGCTGTTTTCCACCTTCCCGAGTCAGGGCTGTGAATGGCACACGAGTACCAAACAAACCCCGTGCCTGCTCCACCAGCATCAGGAGCATTTCCTTCAGCAAGGACCAAGAGTAACTGAAGACTGACCGAAGCGGGGCAATGGTTGGATCAGGTCACATCAATGGCTATTGACTCACTTCAAATGCAGTATCAAAAACCAATGCCCCCTCTCTGCTGTGCACGACTGTCATCTTCAAACTCTCCTAGCATTCACTCATTTGCACCTATTCCCAACCATTCCAGGCCTGCAGAGAAAGCAATCCTGCATAGGGACTGGAAAGAGACCAAAATAGCMAGCTGGACATCACCTGCCCTTGCCTGCTAACATCTGGGAACCACCAGAGCATACACAGTTAGCCTATGGCACAGTGTCACTGTGCACCTYCCTCGTCTCTGCATACCCCATCCCATTACCCTCCACTTGCATCCAGATGGAGGCGCGGGACCTGAGCCTGCCTGCAACCTCTGGAGGGAAGTATTGGTGCCGGGCGAGGCGTGACGCTCCCYTCCCATTCCCACTCCCGGTACTGCTTGTAATAGCATCCAGCAGCCCTGCCCAAGGGATGCACACGGAATGAGAAGCAACTGTTGCCTGGAACAAAAGATCCCAAAAGACAAGGTGATAGATGCAGACAGCCGAGGGAAGCACAAGGAACCAACAAGAGCCTCGGCTAAGGCAGGAGTCGAGGTTCAGTGTTCCTCCCTGCCCAGCCACTGGATCCTTCCAAGCTCCGGGGACAACTTGAGCCACCCCTCGCTTCCCATCACGCCAGCGGCATCTCCCTGTGCCAGCCTTAGAACAACGCCACAGCCAAAGCATTTCCCCACTCCCGTTTAGAGCAGCAGTGCCCGCGTGGGAGGGCAGTGCCTGCTTATCCGAGCAAAGGCAGCGTCGCCAAAGCCACCCCCGGGTGACACACGTTGAGCCGATGGCCACCAGGAAGGCACAGAGCCAAGGCGACGCCACGTGCGCTGCTTGCAAAGCCACCCTCTTCACTGCAGACACTCTCCCTTCGTAGTTCCCTCCTGCTGAAAGCAGACGCTGCTCTCCAGCCTCCAGATCTTCCCGCCTCAGAGCCCCTTAGAGCCACGGTCAGTGCAACACCTGGAACCGCCTGCCCGGGCACCGGTTTTACCCCCATTTCTGTGCTGGAAGGCAGCTGGCAAGCGCTCCGCCTTCACTCCTGGGGCTGCACTACACTGGGTTTATTTCACCCGCCAGCTGCAATGCAAACCGTCTGCCCACATTCCCGACATAACTCCCCAGCGCCGCGATGCACSTCCGTGAAGCACGGGCAGCTCGAGGAGCCGGGCCCTGCCGCTGCCTCAGCCTGGGCCAAGAGCTGCCCCCGGGGCCCTGCACGCCGCAGGGATGGGATGTGGGCCCGTTCCTGCCGCGCTCCGCGGAGGTCCTGGGCCTCCATCCAGCAGCTCGCGCTGGGGGGCACGTTGTTCTAAGGCAGCGTCCACCCACTGAAAAGCCTTGTCGCTTAGGCAGAGAGCAGATGTGATTTACGCGGCCGATCCCATTCCACAGGCAAAGAATAACCGACGGATAAGTGAGGGGAATGGGCTGAGCCATTGCTGGTGCTAAACACGCCGACAGCTCCGCAGGGAATATCCTGGTATTACTCCCTAGAGCAATGAACACATCTATAGGAACCAGACTGGACTGCAGCCTGATGTCAGGATTAGCTCCCCTGGCTGCTCATGTTCTGCATGTCAGCACCCAAATGAGTTACTAGGCTCAGCTTCTGCCCTGCGAGGTGCTGCTCCTGCCTGCTAGGAGGCACAGGAAGGGCAGGATCCCCAGTGCATTTTCCCTTATATAGTAAAAAAAAATACATACCAAGAACATACAGTGCAACAGAGGGAAAAGAGAGCAGTAGAGGAGTCTGTCAAGTTGCAGAGGATATTAAGGACCAGATAAGGGTCCATCAACACTACTCACGGGAGGTCCTCAAGGAAGGAAGCAATTTAGGCTCTTCACCATGAAGGTTGCTGGGCTCCTGTAGAATGCAGTGTAGCCCTGAAGGGGGATGTCTTGCTTTAAGTGCCAACGTTTGCATCAGTTTATGCTATGGAACCCTTTGCTGTAACATATTACTGAGGCAAACAGGAAGAGAAGTGACTATATAGATAAAAGTGATGCTTGTAGTGATAGWAGCTGGAATAAACTTTGCAAGGATGCTTCATTTTTGCAGCATAAAAAATAGGCAAATAATGGGAATGGGAGGAACTTTGTGTATGGCTAGAGGGAATAGATTTAATACCTCGAAAAGAGAAAAGTAATTTCCAATCTTCCAATGCTGTTTTGCTGCTTTGTRCTTCTAAATAACTTCTTGGCACAAGACAAAATGGCAATACTTATCACTACTTCCTTGCTGACAAAGCCCATATAAGAAGTACAAAGAACTATAACAGGCAGAATGAACCTCACCTCAATTATGCAATAAGCACAAACGCACTGGGMTTAATTTTCACATCCTGGGATGGGCTGGGGCTGGTTTCATAGCACAGACAAATGCTGCTCCTCAATCCAATGGCCAGCCCTACAGAGGCCGTGTCCCAGGAAAGCAGAGCATCAAATCCGCTTCCTTGGAAATCCCTGCCAAGATCTGGTCTCCTTTCYCTACCTTGAGCTCTACCCTAATAAACTCATCTCTTATTTGATTTAGGAACAAGTCGGTTTGCTTCAAGCCCAGCCACTGTGAATGCTCTTAAGACTGAATCATGCAGAAAGTTTGAAGAGCGAACAAGTTTTGCTAGCTAAAAGTCACAATCTCAAATCASGATAATATTTATCGACTCACAACTCAACAGCAATTTAAGCAATTTGCTTCAAACACTGCTGAAAGAGTCTCCTCTGCTTTTGGAATAAGTGCTGAGTTTTATGGGCCAAACCAATTTTTCAAGGCAAAACTGGCAAATGCTGAAACAGAGTATCACTAGAGAAGCTAGTTGCTACCTTAAATCATACAGAATCACTTTTGCTCTGGAATATAAAATGTGCTACTCAAAACCAGGACGTCTCTCACCCTGATGAGCATGGACCAGTGGGTGCCCACTGGGCAGGGACAGCTGCTCTAAATGRACCACGCCACAAGTACGGGAGCAGAAAGCCAATTAAAAGCCCTTTGAACAGCAACAGCTTGGAACAAATATKAATTTGTACTTCTCTTTGGAGAAGTGAATATAAAACAGCATTTCTAGAGCCATTTGATGTAAATTGAGCCTTTTATGTGAAATCATTACTATTACCAACAGCTAGCCCTGCACACTCCCCTGGGAAGGGAAGTGGGGTCGCTTCTCCAAAGTCACAAGAGTGGAAGGTCCTCAGGGATGAATCCAGAGCTCATCAGCCTGCCGGGATAACGGCGGCAGCTCTTCAGGATCAATGACCAGGACCCGGCCCCTTTTCTGGACACCGGGGGCTCTGTGAATCGAGCTCCCCCGGCAGGACCGAGCTCTGGTCTCATCCGTTCCCCAATTCACATCACAGCTCCACATCTGAGCCAGGGGCACGGCCTTAAAGCAGATGAGAAGGACCGGAGGGCTGGAAGCGGCCCCGTGGCAGAGGCGGAGAGAAGGAGAAGCAATTAAGGTTGCAGAGCAGCGTGTGAAGGGCAGYGTGGGGCCGAAAGGGACGGGCTGAAACGCAGACCCTGGAACAGGACTCGCATGCACGAGGCCCATCTCCACGCCAGCCCGGGGGCACGGCACGGCTCGCGTTCCTGGAGTGCGTTATTCCCGCTTGGGAAGTTTAGCTTAGTTGCTGCAGCACCATAGCCCGGTCTCAGACACACCAGAGAGTTGTCAGCTGCAACGAATGTGGAATGAAGTCATTCGGCTTATTGAAATTGCCTGGGAGAATAATGCAAAGATTGCCTTCCTCTTTGTACTTGGCTTTTCCCATCTGTGGGAACGCCTGTTTGTACTGACGGAACCGTAAAGAAATAAATAAAGTACAAGGCAGGGTGRTGGTGGTGGAGAATGAGCTCCAAAGCAGTCAATTAACCTTTGAAATCCAAGTCACGCTGCTGCTAACTAACAGCATCCTGATCCCTCCTAATTGCCGAGCGTGTGCAACGTGGCAGCCGGAGCCCGAGCCGGCTGCTCGCCCCACAGACGCGCTGTGCGGGAGGACGCGGGTGCTGCTAATGACCGGAGCGCCAAAGAAACCCCCTGCCCATGAGCTCCGGCACCTCCTGCCACAGTGGCTGCGCTGCCCTCAGACCTCCAGCCTGTCTCTGCGAGGAGCAGGGCTCTTAAAAGCACCTCTAGATGCTCTGGTRTTTCCTCCTCTTCCCCAGCAATAACCTGCTGCTATGGTCAGGCCTTTAGCCATGAGGCTGGATTAAATGGGCGCTTGGGCTGYGGGCACTGGATGGGGGGATCCCAGCTATGCTGGCCGAGAAAGGAGCCAGAGCGACCGCCCTGGGCTTCAGATCCTCATAAAAWCCCCTATTTGATCTTCAAGGGGATATGAACAGGTCCCTGCTACTCACCCTAAGGGCCCACGTGCGACCGCAGCAGCACAGACACACACCAAGTCACCTTCCTGTSTTGCCACAGGGTGCCACCAAAGAGCTAATGTGGCCCAGGCACCAGCCTGTCCTGCAGGTGCATTGATGGCCCAGCAGTGAAGACCCCGAGCCGCCTGGCACCTCACCCCCTTTGTGGTCCCCAACTCCCACACGGTGACAATAATGCCCACTTGCCTCGAGAGGGCTCCGTGTGACTTCTCTGCAGAGCCCCATCCTGGAGGAAAGGCACCGCAAGGACCAGCACGGCTCTGTAGCTACCGCTGCCACGGGTGCTTCAGCACCCTCCGCCCCTGCCACGCGCTCACACCATTGATGCTTTGGCTCTGAATAACTTTGAAGTAAAAATTAACACGGCATGCCCATCAATCCGCAAAGCTACTGAGGACTGTACAGAGAAGCCAGAGCAGAAAAGCAACTGCTGCTTTGCAATTTCTTTTGCAGGGTTTGGGCATGTCCTCTGGGCTGTGGGGCATGCGGAGGCTCCCCGGTGGTTGTGGCACTGACCTCAGTCCTGTTTGACTCAACTAGTTGCTAACTGTTCAGCAGAACACGTTGGGGCGGTCTAGACCAAGGAACCTGCTTAAACTCTTCCACCCAGACAGAGCAAATCATGGAATCACAGAGCAAATGTCTTTGTGGTGGGTCATGTTTTGCAGAGGTTCAGGCTGAGGAGGGTCAGCGCACACAGAGGAGGGGGGGTGTCACCCAAGGGAGCGCTCTGGATGGCACCGAGCAGCTTGGGGGAGACAARGAAGGTGGAGGAGAGCCAGGAGTCCATCTCAGAGCTGCTGTCCTTGCTGCAGCCTCACGACTTGGGGCTCACAGCAAGCACAGCGCAGCCCTGCTCAACGGAGACAACTGCTCCGTGTCTCCATCCGAATCCCGTCCCCACCTCCGGGCTGGCAGTCGGTTCTCACACGAGGAGGGCTGAAATGACCCATTTTGCTCAAGGCCGCCCCAGACTTTTCCTGCCCAGCAGCCTGGGAGCCCCAAGGCAGTTTGCTTTAGGGTGGTGCCGTGCCCTCAGGCGGTGCCTTGGCGATGGTTCTGTGGATACGGGACCCTTTGGGAGGGGTGCCCAGGAGCTGGGCTCCCCCAGCACCTCACCTCTGCCGCGCACCGGGGCCGCGGGGCACTCAGGCACACGGAGAAACTTTCAGGTTTCATTTCACTTCAAAATTCTTCCCTTTTTATTGGGCCCAAGCTGGGCAGTGCCTGCGAGCAAAGCTGGMAGGAGCCTGATGATCTCCAGCCAAAAGCTCCAGAATCTTTATTGCCGTTGGCTTTGAGATGGTTTAAAGCAAATCTTTTACAAGGTAAAATCCAATATAAACCTGCAGGCTAGAATTTTACTCTGTCAGGAACAAGGATGCAATTATCACAATTTACTTTTGCACGAGTGACTGCGGACAGACTCCATGCGATCCCTGGGCTTTCTCACGGCAGCCTGCCTAAGGTTTTCCCGCAGCACCCGCGACGGGAATATCCAAGGAGTGACAAAGCCGAGCCCGCCTGACAAGGAGTATCCGTGCAGAAACGCAGCCGCCGCCGCGAGGAATGAATGCGCCCATTGAAAGGCGACTGACAAGGTGCATTTCCTAATTTAAGAGCTGCTGTGAAACAACTAGCCAGACAGAAAGCTGACAGCGACAGTTATTTCCGCGCCGGGTTGAGGCCCCCTGTTCCGTAYGTGTGAGCTGGTTTATTGTTGCTCGGCTGTCGTTCCCGTTTGCCATCCGAGTACTTGCTTTTCGGAAAGAAAAGAAGGCCTCTCGTAGCACTACGGGGGCTGCAGCAGGGAAGTGGGGAGGAAAAGGAAGCAGTGGCACTTGGGGGGATGGTTTTGCCACGGTACCGAGTGGGAACTGGGAATCCTTGGAAAACTGTGGAGAAGCGAACGTGAAGCACCGTATCCTGCCCTTGGACACGCCGCGGTGCTCTGCGGCTCCTCGCCTCCAAGGGCGGCAGCAGGGAGGAGGGGAGTTAACTCTGTARTAAGTGCGACCCGTACCCAATTCTGCACTGCGTTTGGGGGGAGCGCSGCCTGCGCCTGCAGCCATCCTCCTCGCAGGACGCACCACGGGGGCCGACCGGCGCCGTGGGGAAGCATCTCCTGCACCTCGTGCAGAGGCGTCACGCAAAACGCCAGAGCCCAGCCCAGCCCTCACAACGGCTGAAAGCAATCACGTTTCTCCCAAGAAAGACAAGCACAGAGAAGCAACACAGAGCTCCCCATAGAGTGACCCACTGGAGATCTTCAGATGACTCACGTCCCTCTCCCACCAGCCCGCAAGGACAGGCTGTCCTCAGCTGCCACCAACATGTTCAGACCAGTGCTGGCAACAGCCTGGTTTCTTTCCTTCTCCCCTCTAAGCACTTAGAAGAAAGACCAACTTGCACCCTACGAGATCATACGAGGCTAAGCGAGAAACCATCTCCTCAGGGCAGAAACCGACTTGGTTTCTATCGCTTTTATCCTGACAGCTTCAGCCTCGCACTCGGCAAAGGCTCCGAGCCTTCCCGKCCCAGCACCTCCACGGCAGCCCTTTGCAGAGCACCCTGCCCAGCAATCCGCACGCAGACAGACGCTCCCGCTCACCGCGAAGCCACCGGCCCGCGAGCTCGCCCAGAACGCGCCCCTTCCTCCCCACCGTGCCCTGGGCTCACCTGCTCGTGGTACTCGATGCCCATGCTCAGCGTGTTGATCAGGATGGCGATCATGATCCCGCGGTTGAAGTACTTGCTCTCCACGATCCTCTTCAGCTTGGTGCCGAAGGCCTTCCAGAGCCGGGCCACCCTGTTGCTCTCCTTGGGCTTCTTCTTCTTCCTCCTCCGCCGGCCCCGCGGCGGCTGCTGCTGCTGGAGCTGGTCGCGCTGGTCGCCGTGCCGCAGGTCCTGCGTGAACTCGTAGACGCCGTTGTTGCTGTCCGAGTCGTAGCTGTCGGACTCGCTGAAGGCGAGCTCGGGGTCCTCCAGGATGGTGGCGCAGAAGGGGCAGCTCTGGAGCTCGCAGGTGAGCGCGCCGCCGGCGGGGCCGGGCAGCGGGCAGGCCGCGCTCAGCCCCGAGAGCCGGCTGGGCGTCCGCCGCAGACCTGCGAGGGGGGACACGGAGCGTGAGGCGCCGCGGCGGGACCCGCTCCCCGCGGGGCACGGCCGCACCGCTCCGCCTGTTCGCGCCTGGACGGCGTTGCGGGCGTTGAACGCCACGAGGGACAACCTGAGCACGCTCCAGCCACCGTGCTCGACTCGCAGAGCGCGAGGAGGGAGAGGGGAGCRAGGCAAGAGGAGGCAGAGGTCTCGSCTTGGCACGCTGCCCGCTCCCTTCAGCCCATCTCCACCCACGTGTCACGGTGCAGCTTTTACGACCCCCAACGTCCCTCAGATGCCACCAGCCCCTGAAGCAAGGCTGAGCRCCCAGCATGAGGGGATTGCCCTTGCAGCAAAGGTGCTGAGAGGATCAGAAATATTCACCCTCTTAACCAACCTGCTGGCGGCTGCATCGAGGCTGCCCGTGGGCTCGCCGGGCGTGCGGAGTGCTATCAAAGCGTTAAAAATCATATGAAAAACCCTGGCGCCGCAGATGTCTTCAAAATACCAGAGTCTCCTTGGCCGCCGGCTAAAATAACCTCCGAGCATTGCGGGGCACGGGGACGRGGAGAACAGGCTGTGCTCCGGGCGGCTCGAGCCCGCGGCGAGAGACGGCGAGAGGCTGGGCCGCGGGGGCAGCCCCGGCCRCCGCCACCAGCGCCGTGTCCCCGGCTGCTAATGCCCCCCGTTAACGCTCGCGGCCATCGCGCCGGCGCTCCCCTCGCACCAGGCTCGCCCTCCGCCTCCCCTATGCAACACGGCTGCTTTGCGGAGCTCAGGCTGGGAGCTGGGTGCGTCGGCTGGGAGCTTCTCCTAGGTGGGAAGAAGCTTCTGGGAGAAGCAAAGCACTTGCAGGGACTCGGCTAAAGCCTTTTGGCAGCCTCGGGGCTGCAAGGCCTCTATAGGAACAGCGTGGTATTTCTGCATTATTAATAACTGCATCCAACACAGSCTCTCAAAGAACCACCACAGGCCACGTGAAAATGTCCCAGATCACTGCAGATTTTGTAGCTGGCGGGACTCGGATTCGGTGCTTTCCTCTCTCGGAAAGCACCCCGTGAGCAGAGCGGACCGAGGCCCTGCCTCGAGCAGCACCCTCCAGGCAACCGCCCCTTCGCCCGGCCTTGGTTTCCCAGCTCCAGGCTTCTATTGCGCCCGGGCTTTTATCTCAAGGTAAATACACATTCTCATAATAACCTTCATTAACTTGCAAAGCTAAAGATGTACCAGTGATTCACACAAAGCCCTTGCTTAACAACGGAAGAACGTTGCAAACTAACCTTGCCCCTTCTGCCCTCCTGCTAAGCGACGACAAGTACAGAACCGCCTGCTGAAGGCAATTTCTATAAACAAGCCGATTTACCCTTTCGTATGGTCACTTATAAAACAGTATTAACAAAGACAAGCCACCCAACCTATTTGGCAAGCAGCCTTTGCTGTGACCCCCCCCTGAAGCTAGGCTTGGTATTTTTTTAAGCACATGCATCACTAGGAAAAATATTTGTGCTTGTGCACATGCAGATAAACAGTTTTGGAAAACACGGGTTCTGGAAAAAAAAAATAAAGACAAAGAGTTTGGCTTAAAGAGTTTGAAAACCATAGAAACTGCATCTTTCTGACTTTGTATTGTTTGCTTAAGGCTTCTGCTCTTCAGCATTTAGCTCCAGCCATGAGAGCTGAAAACATTTTGAGAAACTGGAAAGATAAGTGTTGCGTGCAGACATGGCTCCAGCAGCAGATGACTGCTGTAAGAATGGAGATAAAACTAAATGGAGATATAACTGAAAACACTGGTGTGGCCGCAGTCTGCACCAGCAAGGATGGGACAGCGGTACGAGAGAGTCCCTGTGATGGAGACACATTCCTGTGATGGAGACACATTTCTCGTGCCCGCAGGGCCTGGTGCCCTGCGCTCTGTACAGCACGGCCCTCACACACACCCTCTGAGGACTTGCTCTGCCTCCAAACCTCATGCTCCTGCTCTTGCCAGAAAGAAATCTAGAGCCTCAGGAGCCCATAAGAGCAGACCCAGGGGGTTCTAGAAGCTTCTGTGTTTACGTTTGTTCTGTGKCACCCTATTTTGCTTCTCTTCCCCTTTCTCTACCTCTCGTTTCTCCATCGGCTTCCACCCGCTCTTCCCTCTCMAGGTACCATCTCTCAGCAGCTGGGGCTTATCTGCTGCAGGATTAGAGCCAGCAGAGCTGTCATTTATCAGAGAGGAAATGCCGGGGGCTGCGTTGATCTGTGCTTGGGTGAGARCAGAGGAAGAGTCTGCAAGGCATCACTCAGCACAGGAGGAACGTTAAAAAATTCACGCTTTGTGACCATGAGGAAGAGACCTCCAACGGTGTCCTGAGCTTGCTGTCTGGACTATCCCTTACCTTGCTTGACCCAACTCCTGCAAATATAGGAATAGAAGGAACGGTGCTCCCAGCACCATAACTTACTCCTGGCTTCCATGCTCAGCTCCAGCAGCTTTCATAATACAACCTCCACCCTGGCTACCATTACCACATCTGCCATCTCGAGTACTTTGGTCTGAGGACCTGTTTACTGGAAAACTGTGTCGTCTTGGTCCCGTGTTCCAGTGAACCCTGGCAACCCTGTAACTGCAGCTTTCGGGGCATTTCAGGTTCTTGCCTACGAAAACAGGCAGAATGCTAGGAAAAAAATGATGACTCAGCAAGAACTTAAATCAGAGAGTCCAGGTGTTACAGGGCACCACGGTCAGCACTTTACAGGCAAGAGAAAGAGAGGAAAAGGGAGCTTTCCCCAGACCATTGGTGGGTCAATGGCAGGGTCAATAATGGAACCCAGGTATGTTTCCTACCTAGAATAGCCACAGGGAGGAGAACATCTCCAGCTCTTTGGTATTAATCACATCAAAGCATTTTCCCTTGGCCCAGTTTCCCTAAGCAAGAATATCAATTCCTTGGCCCTTACCATGCTCTCCTACCAGTTGTTGCAGCTTCCCATAAGCATCCGTGCCCAGATTCACTGGGCTATTAACCATGGCCACAGGTGAGTTACCATTCTTCTTTCCTTTGGGGACGGGAACAGAACTAGCTTTGCTAGTGGGAGAAGGCAGGATGGTAGGATAGTTCATGTTGCCGTGGTTGGCGAGTCCAGTGGTCAATTTAATGCTTGCAGGGGCATTGGAAGACTTACAGTTCACCTGTGGTCCTTCCACGTGACAGTCAGCGTGATAAATGCTGTGCACGGACTCGGAATCCGGAGGAGGAGCAGGGCTCTGCAAGTTGGGGGATGGAGGGGGAAGCATCAGTTGGCCTCCAGATTTCATGACCTTGAGTTCCAAGTCACAGATCTCCGGGTTGGAGCGTGGGCCCCGAGGGCTCCCGTTGCTGATGTGGTAGTGGTGGTGGTGGTGGTGGTGGTGGTGGTGGATGAGGTGGTGGATGGAGGTGATGCGCTTTCTGCCTCGCCGGCTTTGCCCGTTTGTGGTGCTGTTGGGGTTGACTTTTTTCCGGCGCTTGCTCTGCCAGTTGTTGTACAGCCGTATCGTCCGCCGCTTCACCTTCCTGAAGATGTGGCAGATGTACTTGAGCAGCTCCTCGTAGCAGCTACCTGGCTCGGAGAAGCTGGCAATTGTGCTGTCATTGGAGAGATAACGGGCCCGCTGCTCCTGCATCAGCTGGTTCTCCCGTTGCTTTGTTTCAGAAAACTGTGTTGCTATCACAACCAGGCACAAGTTAATCATGAAGAAGGAACCAACCTGAAAAAAAAAGACACAGGAAGAGGGTTTAGCAGCAATTTTACAAAGCAACACATGCACTTTGCCACCACTTAGTGTCTGGACTGAATTGTGGCTCTTAGAAATCTTAAGATGGCCAAACACGCCAAATCTCAGAGTCTGTTCACCAAATGTTATAYTATCATGTGCCTGAGCTGCTAAATTTGCTCTTGAAGCCTGTTAAGCTATTTTGGCAATGGCAAAGAAAGTTGTTAACAATACCCTTCACCACTTTCCTCCTACCAACAATGATCACATTTGCTACTAACTTAGGGTGCAAGAAACACAACGTAATCTATCACCACTGCCAAGCAGACYGCTAGGAAACACCCAGCCAACCCACAAGGAAAGATGGTTGGAGTCCAATTCGTGCTGTACTGGGGCTGCCTTTTCTCTTCTTCCGTCATCTCATGCCCTGGCGTAGCAGACCTGGGTTTCTAGGATGCCATCAGGGTTCGTATGTCCGTGAAGTCACCTTCCTCTTTGTGACACAGAGGAATTTATCTTCTGGAGGTTTGGTGCTCCCATAAAGGCCTGATTAAGTAGCTGGCTTGAGTTGACATGACCTTGGGTGATATCTGGTTTTGAAAATGTAGTCCCAAGTATAAGAAGATGAAGTGACCTAAGGCTGTGTCCTCCTCAGCTGGTAAATCCACATACTGGCTTTTCACCACTTGGATTCGTAAATCAGTCACAGGAAAATGTCATGTATTCCCATCGGAGAATCAGTGCCCTTAGGTGTGAAAGGGACTGACGTCAAGAAAGTGCCATTGCCTACAGAGCCAAACCTCTGTGCTGGGCTCAAGAGGAAACATATGGATGTAATCTGGGCCATTGTCTGGTGGATCCTCAGGGGAAGCCAGCAGGAGATAGTCTGTAATAGCAGTCTGGATCCCGTTTGGAAAGCAGAAAGGGTGCCATTCCCAACGCCAAGTGACTTGGGGATTAGTCAACTTCTGGCTTTCCTGCAAGGATCCACATGTAGCAAAGGGTTGAGGGGGTGAAGAGGAAATCTCTACTATGCAGGGCTTATTGCTGAAAGCTCAAAGATCACCGGCTTCAGAATGTGGTCCGTGACAGGGAGCTCTCCCAGTGGTCAGATCCTTCCCACTGCTGGTGGGGGACGTGGTGCTTTGACTTCCAAATTCAGAGTCAGCAAAGGCTTCCAAAGCACAGAGCTAGCGATGGGGTTGTATGTWGAGAATATCCATCTGTAGCGAACTTTGAAGTGCCTCTGTCCCGTGTCTTACCTGACACCCATTTTCCCTCTGCTCTCCTTCTGACCTGAATGGTTGACGTTTCCACAAAGGTAGCCCCCAGGAGAAGGTTGGATTCCCACTTCCATTCTAAAGGAATCGTGCTAACTTGGAATAAAAGCTTCAGAGGACAACATCAAACTCCTCCAAGGAACAGCACTATATATTTTAAAGGAATGACAGCACCCTCAGACCTTAGAAAATTTCTAAGAAAATTTCACTGCTATTACTGCCATTATTTAAAGTGCTCAGGTGAAGTTTAGCAGCTCTTTGAGGGGCTTTCATTGGAATCAGCTGTCTCCTGCCATGTGGAGGAGACTAAGGGAAGGAAAGCCAGTGCCTCTGTGCTCTTCATTCTCATTAGCAGTTACGTGGCCAAGACACAGTAGTTAGGACACATCAAGGTGATAAGACCAAAACTGGGAGAGTAAATGGAAGGAGAAGGCCATATGGCTTGACACGTTGTGACTATACGACACATGGGACGCTAAGAAGGACAGAGCTCGTGGAGTCAATACCTCTGTCCACAGCAGTGACGACAACCTGTGTGATTTCACTTTGAGTGGAAGGGAGGTCTCCTGTTTGGAATCCCAGCTGGCTGCCCTCTCTGGGACAAGGCCAGGGAACAGCTCTACCCCACAAGCAGAGGGAATGGGAGTATCTCACAGTTCATACTTACTATTATAAGCAATATAAAATATATAAAATTGTAAAAAGAATGTGCATCCATCACATAATACATGATGTCAACCCATCCTTCCAGGGTTATAACCTACAGGAAGACAGAGAAAGAAAGTGTCAGAACAAGAGTCAACCGCAAAGTTTGCAAACATCAATCCTCTGCTAACGCCCGATACCCCTCACWCTCCACGGCGTCTCTCAGGATCCAGCCAGACCTGCTGCACGTGTCCCGTTTGGCTTAGGATGGCAGCARCGTGTGACCAACGGACTGGCCTGAGGTTCCTACAGGAACCTGCTGTGATTAAAGTGATAAAGCAATATAGCAGGACATCCGAAATGCTGATTCTGAACCAGCACAATGAACTTCCAAGGAGGGGTTTTAACAAAGCAAAAACAATTTCTRGGCAGAGATATGGGCCCTTGCCTTAGCCTTCTGCTTGTGTACCACTGCCTGTAAAATTTCTACATTTCACACCAAATTTATTTCTGTAAAACCCAGTTCTTTGTGATACCTACGGGCTCACTATTACACCAACATCACTAACATCACAGTAGAAAAGTAACTGCATGGAAAAGAGTTACTTTAATTAAACGGAGAATTGATTTCAGACTTGTTTTCTCAGTCTTCCTTCCACTAAAAAAGAAGCTGAGGATTTAATTAGCACCACACAGGCTGTGTGCAGAGCACAGCGAACGCTGCCATGTAATTTACACTTTTTTATTTAGTTAAAGCATACCAAACACTTCTCCTGTCATCTTGCTACTAGTGCTGGAGCTGAAACTCCRGCACAACTTCCAGCAAAATCAAAGCTCTGCCTCTGAGCTGATTTGCACTGATGTGYCCTCTTCGCTGTGCCCAGTGCCAGCCGTGGAAGTCCTCATCCCAGGATTGGCTGTTCCCTACGGTTCCAATGGCCTCATTCCTGATGGGAACCATATGTGCAATGATGGAACTAAAATGCTGCTCTGCTCCAGCAGAACATGTGAATTAGCTTGCCGTGGGTAAGGAAAGCCCCACTCTAAAACCAATAAACAGAGTCTGCCAGGGAGCAGGTAAAATCCCTCCCTGCAGCTGCYTCTCCTGTCAGCTTTGCTAGTGGCTTTGAGCACTTTGGGGCTGCGGAGACGCTGGCCGCACCGACACGAATTGCACCCACTTCTCGTGTGCTCTCTGCACGCGTTGGATAACCCTGCAAAGCCCAGCGCGGGCGTCCCGGAGCGACGCGAGGCCTCCCTGGCACGCGTGTAGCGAGAAAAAAGGCATTGCCTTTGGTCAGTACCAACCCCACAGATCAATCTAGACAGTTTGCAGCAGCCGATAGGGGCTGTGTGGACGCCAGCGATGTTTTTCACTCTGGAAACTGAGACCTGAGGCAGTCAAACCCAAACTGCCTTGCTCTGCCTCCAACGTGGTCCAAGCACTTGTATAGACCAGAGCCTTTCGCCCATGTCCCCTGCACGTGTGGCCCGTGCGTGGCAGACCAGCCTTGCACACACTCGGTGCTCGTGCCGCTCGTGGAGAAACCAGCGAGGTCAAGTTGGCCGGTGACACAACACTGAACCAAATACCCCCCATTTACCTAATAAATTGCCTCCTTGGGAGGCTCGGAGCTCCCTCCTGCCTTCCACCTTCCCCTGCTSCGCTTAGAGGGGCCTTTTCGAGCCAGGCTGCAACAGCTGCTGTACCAGGTGCTCYGTTCGTTTACACATGGTGATGAAAAATGAGCCCAGGGACCCAAGACATATTGGATACACCTCGTCGCTGAATGGCATTTGGCTGCCAGTCCTCAAATCGAATGTATTAAAGCGATTAAACGCAGAACCCTCCTTGCAAAAGGAGTTACCCGAGGGCTGCTCTGCTGTTGGGCAGAGCAGGAGCRAGGGCCAAGCAGACCTTCAGAGGAGGCTTCTTCCCACGCGCTGGGCAGCRTTTTCAGTGAGAACCAATCAATACAGCACGTTCCTCCTCTGGAGGGCTGAAAATGCTCACCCAGCTCCCAGAATATTTAAGATGCCATTAGAATTTGCATTAATTACTACTCACTCGTAAACCAAAGGGCCATGGGAGGAATAAACGGACCRCTGGGCTTTTGCTCTTCTGTTTGGCACCTTTGTGGATTCGTTCTTGGACTCATGGCCCGGTATAAATGCAGCAGTACCTAGGGGAAGGCTCCCCGAGCTGCCGAGGGTTGGTGGCACTGGCACAGTCCCGCTCACCCACATCCGTCCTCTCTTTCCAATCCAATAGCTCCAGAGAAGCGCAGGGTGACTCCCATGCAGGAGCACCTGCCCAAAACGAGACCCTCTCTAGGACCTTCCCGTTCCTCCTCTGCTAAGCACTTCTTTTGTGCTGTCCTATAAAGTGCTGCAAATAACCTTAAATGTGGCTTTTTACCTAATTCAAGATCCTATTGCATASCCCCAGCAAGGCCGTGGTATAAATGGGAATTGGATATTTTGAATTTACCCGCAGCTGGTCTAGACATCATGAACTAAATTCAACTTTGTTCCTTTTTTTCTCTTTTTTGGAAGGAAGTCAAAGGCATTGGTGCAAGATTCACTGCAGTATGGAGTCTGATCCTCAACACTTATTCTCAGACCAGATGAATTTAGAAAGAAAACGAAGAACTCACAACTCACTCTGCTTTCCCAAGAACACTGATGCTTTTTTCAGCCCTGTTTTCCTACCGTTCTTCCTTTGGGGCACCCTGAATGCAATATCACCTACTTCAGTAAGCAGAAACGCCTCGCTCTTCTCTGCAGCTTCCAATCTGATTAATGCAGCCGACTGCAGCTGCAGCATTTGGCCCTCTAAGCCCTTTATAGCCGTCTTGCAAGGTCCCGGAGCACCTTTCTTGTGCTTTCCAATCTTAGACAACCATTCTCAGTAATTAAAGTGTGCTCAAGTCCTGGTTGTTCACAGACAGACATAYTAAGCAGCCCCTCCAAATGTAGCAGTTCAAAGCTTCCAATAAACGTAATATACAATTATTTATCAACGGGGATAACGTGTCAAGAAACACATTTTCTAATTCTACTCTGAAGAAGATGATGTGCTAGATGCGCGGCACGCTAAAATCAGCAGCTACAGGGAAATAGCTGAAAGATTCAATTAAGATGATTGGCAAGGTTGTCCTACAGGGTGCTGCCAAGCGTAATCACATGCTGCAGATCCACGGGGAAAGGAGAAGTTGCCCTCTGAGCAAGGGAAGGTTTTTGCAAAGGACTGAGGTTCTGGGCAGACAACAGAGCTGCTGTTCTAATCAATGGGGGATCCTGCATGATGCTCAGTGCAATTCTCCTTGGCTGCTCATTCAGTCCTTTATCTCTTGGTAATGGATGGGATAAATCATTCRGCTCCCATTAATACCTGCGTGGCTCATTATTAAAACCCCAAGTCTTGTGCCTGATCCWCTCTTCCATCACCACGAGGCTTAATTGAAAGCTCACTCAGGTGAATGGAAAAACAGATTTTGACTTCATTGATCTGTGGCTCGCAACCATCCATGCATTYCTCCCTATCACATCCATATGAGCAGGGCGAGGATGGACAATCGGATTTTTTTAAAGATCTTCTGTGATTCTCATTCTCTTGGTTTGCTCAGGCCACAATAATCTCATCTGCTCTAACAAAGATGCTGCTCTGATTTCTTGTAGCATAACTAGGGACAGCATCAGGTCTCCTTGTCAAACTAACCAGAATCAACCTAAAATTGCAGAATGAGAATCACGAGGGAGATGTGSATTAAAGACACTGGCAATTAACTGAGACCTCCTCGTTGTTCTCAGGGAGACAGGCAGTTTACATTGTTTTTCCTGAGGTCACTTGAAAGGTCTCTGCAGAACAATTCCTTTTACTGTGTCAAGAAGCTTTCACCATAAAAATCCCTGCCATTGCACTCAGCCAACATTTTTCAAAGTTCTTGGCTATAATCCATTCAAGAACAGGTTATTTTTTGTTTTASTGTCAGTTAAGAGAAAGAAGGAAAAAAGAATCATCCGAGAATAAAAAGCAAAAAACATCCTAYAACCCAAACTACTTTAATTAGTAAAGCCAAACATGGAATTATTTATAAAGCACTAATGATCAGTGCCAGATGGACTACTGCAGACAGAAATCAACTTGGAGGTGCCACCGATCAATGGAAGAAAGTTTGGAAAATTACTGTGTGGAGCGAAGCTGAGGAGATGGTAAGAGCTGAACGCACCGCATACTAAATGCAGGCCAGTCCTTCTCATGGCAAGATCTCATATCCATCACTACGTCAACRAGCTTCGCTTGTAGAGATACCCTCCCTAAGCAAGGGGAACCCAAATTATCATCCCCCACTCTGCTCCAAAGCCCCAAAGAGCCTCGTCCCGTCAGCCCGAGAGGTTTCCTCGGTGGCTGGTTTCAGAATTGCAGGCCCTTGTTCAACGCCAGCAGACATTTGCTTGGCCAAATCGGGAGATGCTGCCGAGATCCCGCACTCCCACGCGCCTCCAGAGCATGAGAGAGACCCTGCATTAGACATATTCATCTTAATTGGCATCTATAATTAGCACTCCAACTTTTTTTTTTTTTTGGGGTCTAAATTGGGTCCTTTAGGGACAAGACAAACATTAACTGCATCAAAATCAATTAGCTGAGTTGAACAGCAACTGAAAACGACCATGACTATTTGCTTTTTTGTTGTTCTTTTCCCACCTCTTTATCTGAGCGTTTCCCTGGCCCTGCAGTGATTTTTGTTTTTAATAAATGTCAAGATCCAATGATACCATAAATTTGGAGAGTTCCTTAATTACTCTGATGGTCTCAGCAAGCTTTATAAGGCCTTCAGGATGCATTTCTGAAGGTCTTTTAGCTGTGTATTTTGCCCTTTCAGGGACATACTGATTTGGCCAACTGACCAGTGAATAACAGAGTCTTCCCTTTCCATATGCAGAGTGCTTGGCAGCTAATCAAATCACTAACTACATTTCTGAAGTCACTTTCATAATTTTAATTATTTCCTTGTGATACATGCTGTTAAGTAACCTCCGTGGTCAGAAAAACAGGTTTTATTATGTTTTGAGTAAAACCCTTTGAACAGATGTTTCTCCTTTCACTTKGGGGGGGCTGCTCCCTTTGCCAAGCAGTTTTAGCCATTTCTTTACAACTCGGGATCTTGCAAAGTGTGCATCTGCTTGGGAAGGTGACTCTGAAATGTGACCTTGCAGAACGGAACATAAAAGGCAAGTGTGAAACCTTGAATTTGCCTCGAATTAGTGACAACCTCCCACATCTGTTCAATCGCAAAGTGATCGTTCTKCAGCATTTCCAATTCACAGTGGGTCTTGAAAAGCAGCATGCAGTGTGGGATGAAGCTGGACGTGTCACTGATGCTGGTATTGGTGGTCCAGAACCTCTCAGAAGGGAATCTCCAAGAGCTTAAAAACTGCACCCAAACGCAACCATTTTTGCTGCAAAATAAAGGTTAGCCGCTCCCTTCTGTTTTGCACTAAATAATGCAAAATCCTCATCCGACAGCAAAAACATCCCTGATTTCAGACGACTTCTGCTTATAGCAAATCACATCTCAGTCCATATTCATGAGGTTTGATTTACAGCGATAATTATCCTGTCTTCATTGTTTGTGTAAAGTATCTTATGCACAGGGAATGTATTTAACTGTTTAACTTCGGCAGTAATGAGTCCATTATCATACAGCGAGCCATAAATCAGGGCTTTATAGCGGAGCAAAGCTGAAAGGCGAAGCATCTGCAGCGAGGGGGAAGCCGAGCCAAGGCGAGAGCCTTGTTTACAGAGGAGTGTGCCATCCAGCAGTTAAAGAGTGACAGCTCTGCCCCTGCCATCCTTGTCTGGAACGTGGAAGCGGTGGAGGCTACTGGCCCAAATGCAAAAAACAAGGATTTTTTTTTTTCCTTATTCCTATTGTTACACCTTGGTTCAAATTACACCGGAGAATTTAGGGACAAAAGATGCACAGTTTGAGCACAGACAGCTCCCTGTGCAGAAATGCAACACGACCAACGTGTTCTGTGSGGCTTTCCAAGCATCCGAGCTCCGAGGAGAAGGGGGGTCTCGTTCCCCAGGCTCAGCACAGCCTGCAGGCAGCGCCGTGGGACTTGGGAATCAGGACCACAGGGGCGAGGGCGCCGAGCCTACGCGCGAGCCTCGGGAGAGGCTGCGTCCACGCACCCGGCAAGGGGCAATTGCRGCGGCTCAGCACGGAGCAGCCTTGAAGGAGGTCAATCACTGTGAATTTTCTCCATCACGTTGCCAACATCCTTCAGAAAAGGATGGATCCTTCACAAAGCACCCATCTCCTTTCAGTTCTGAACATGGGAATCCTCAGTCCTGCAGCAGGATGGCCCATCCACAGGATTTGCAGCAGGTTTCTGTGCGACACCGGGGTCCCCTCCCAGACCTCTCTCAGGCTCATGGGCCCAGGACTGGAGTCACGACGGCCTCTCCGACTCGTGCTCTAGGAGGCAGCTCCTTCCAGCGTTCCAAATGGCAGAGGAGACTTTTCAAACGCAACCCACTCCGAGATGCTTTAGAGGGGCTGGATATTTTTAGAYCGGGTATTTGGTGTAAAAGCTCTTCAAAGGCAACAGATGACGTTTAGTTGGCCGGCCAAGTTAAAAAACAGAACTTAAACCCCATCGTTTAGAATGAAATATCTTTGGTGATCCAAAACAAATTCAAGTCTYGTGACGAAGCATCATCTTGAAGCAGTGGAAATTAAAAGCTTAGACTTTTAATTTCCCCCCAGCTAAAACTTCTTGACAAATTCAGCACAGATAGCACTGCTGACACACGTACCCGGTTTAAAGAATCAACCATTTGACCGAAAAATGTAACTTTTCTTTTGACYAAAAAGAATTATCTCCTCAGGCTCGGAACACAGGGGTGTCCAACATGACAGCTGCTTCTGGAAAGCCTAGCCCCCAAAACTACCTCRCACATAAAGATGCACTTGCAGCTGGAAGCCTCAGGCCTTTTGACCCCCTTCTGCTTTARCGTGCCTTTTCAGCAGGTTCCCCAAAACATCGGAGAACCCTSAAGGAGCAGAGGCGATGGCAGACAGGCAAGCACGGATATCGGGAACATCCCGGGTACCACAGGCTCTTCAGCCCATGGGGCTTCATTCCCGAGCTGTTGTTTGATAAGCTTGGCTGAAGCATCCCAATATATAATCCAAATGGCCCAGCAACAAAGCAAGAAAACCAGGCCACAACAAGGTCTGCTTTTAAACCATCCCAGCGAGGTCCCTGCTAACAGAGACATACACGTGGGATCCAAGAGGAATGATCCTGCCTGTTTTGTCCTGCCAGGAGGTCCCAGGGTGGCCTTTTATGCTCACTCAAAGGGAGAGCCGTGCTAGGACTTCATGTCTCGTCTCCTCAGAGACCTCTTCTTGATTCACTGGTATCAGTGTAGACCAGGAGGGACTCAAGGCTCCTCTTTGTGCTTGGCCATAGCAGAACTCCATTGAAGTGCCTTTAGTGCAAATGGAAGATGTGCTTCCCATTACACACATGGAGCTGAAGGACTTCCAGGCAAGGGGAAATTCCTCGTGGAAGGATTTCAGTCATCACGGAGGCCGTGGGTAGCAGTGGACCAGGGCACCGAACAACGGTCCAAGCAGAGGTGGGACCAATGAACCTTCCCCTTYCGAACCTGCAGCTTGACCCCAGGCTGCGACTCCCCTCGGCTGACCCACGGACACGGCCGGCAGGAGGACAGACCCCTGCAGACGCAGGGTCAGCAGTGTGGAGGCAAAAGGAGCTCCTCGTTAGCACAAGGTCAAAATTAATAAATCATCAATTAGACCGAGATAACTCTTGGAGGATCTCAACGGTTTCTTTGACATGATGGAGCACAGAAGAAGGAGCCGGCCTGGAGCATTTGGCTTTCACTGCCTGCTCTCCTAGCAGCAGAGACAGCCTGTTCCTGTGGTGGAGGGAAAGCATCCCAGAAGAACAGAGCAGGAAACGGGTGGCATCACTCTCCTCACTCCGCCACCCCAAGCATTCTTTCTTCTGCCCCGAGCAGGGCAATATTTCTTGATCCTCTGCACATTCCCGGCTCCAGTGTTGCCCCCCGGGCTTCGGTGTGACCAGGTGCCAGGAGAAGTTCTCCATCTAACTGAGCAACCGAGATCACGCAGCAAACTTGCTGCTGCTGACGGCTCCTTTAATGCTTCTCTATTTCAAGACATCTTTCTTCAGGAAGGTGATTCAGCTTTTTTCCTTTCTTGGGCATTCGCATCATGTTGTTTGCCTGCTGGGCTGTCTTCAGCTCTTGCAAACGCAACCAGGCTGGGGTTTTTTTTCCCTTTTCTCTTTTTTTTCTTTTTTTTTTTTGACAGCAGCAAGGGGCTGCTGAATGCAAAGCGGTCTGCTGAGAATTCCCTCGCTGGGGCCCTCTGATGCTGGGCCAGAGATGCGCTTCTTGCGTGACTGGATTAACTTGTTAACGGGAATGTCTTCGTACAGCCATGCCTCACAGAAGCACTCAAGGAGCAGCGCAGCAGCCTGAAAGTCACGGATCCGAGCGCTGCATAACGGCATCCGAGGACTAATTCTCGGGCTTTCATTAAGACTCAGGAAATGTAGTCACTTCTGGAGTGCAACATGTGAGGAAGAAGCCATGGGAAAGGTAACGCCATCAGACGCATCCTCCTAGACACCTCTGTCAGACAAGCAGTCTGTCCGTGAAGGATGGATATTTTCTGAAAATCCCTATATATCTGCTCTCTAAGTTCAGTCCACCCGACCATATCCTASGAGGTGGTGTATAAGACAGTTTGCTTTCTCGACCTCTGTAGTTCTGCCCAATAGATGGTTACGGCTGCTTCAACTTTGCCTACCTAATTTTGCCTCCTGATGCAAGGTGCTTTTGTCGGCCTTGCGTTTCTGCGAGGCGACACAAAATGATCCAAGCATCTGGATTTCTTCTGCCATTTGCAAAGGATCCTAAACCCCACCTCTGTGCTTCCCRACCTGCATCTTTGCAACCGTTCAGCGCCCCTGTCCTACACTCTCGTTCCTGGGCTCAGGCTTGGCCACACAGAGCCTGCGGGACAGGGGGTGGCAGTGTTTGGGTTGCCCCAGAGAGGCTCTGCTGGTAATTCACATTATATTGGACTTTGGCTAGGTGGGTAATTCATCATGTGCAGCACGACAGCAATACCTGTAATTACTGCTCTCATTGTTGCTGCTGGAATTCATGCGCAATAAAGGGATCTTAATATCATGCCAAACCTCACAGCTAATTTAGGTCCTATCTCCTTTCATTTATTCCATAATAAGCTAATTAGTTCATATAATTTGCTATTGAACATGCCTTTGTAATAAATATATAAATGAATTAGCCTATTACACAACAAATGAGGGGAATCGAAACATGAATCATTTGCAGGATTACATAAGGAATTATTATCCTTTCAAACACCCATGGATGCAGCCATCATCTTTGTTACTTTAAGACTTTATTATGTGTGCTGGTCTCCTGTTTGATGCCTCCGACTTACTCTTCTCCTTGGAAGGTCAACGACACATTTTGCGTTGTTTGGTGGGCCCCACGTGCCACGTTCCTTGCAAGCTTAGGATTACAGCCATGAAGTTAAATGCCTTCCAGCTTCCCTTTCCCCCTATTATGATTATGGTCTCTAAAGCTCCTTCCCCTGCGTTATTTTGTAAGATCCTTTAAAGGAATTTTAATTACACTACGTGCTTTTCTGACTGCCTCCTCTACCCCCACGGTAGCACTTTGCTCCTCCTCCTCTCCTGGCCATATGTCCAGCCTCCTGCCTTGGCAGCCGGTTCACGCGGACGCCTCGGAGTCGAGGTATTCAGAACTGCTGCCACCGTCTGCCCTTGGCTTTGGCTCTGTGCGCTTGGCGCCATATGAAAACATGCCCTTGGCCAGGCTTAGGGACGGCTTGCAGTCCCTGTATTTACAGGCTGCCTTTCCAGGCTCATTCCTCCAGCCTCCTTCCTGAGAGCTCTCAAACCGTGCTAGGTTTCCAGCCCATTTGGGATAATTCCTAAAGGATGCTCCATGCAGCTGAGTCCTAGCACGGGCATTATACAAGTTGGGAGCAAGGTTCAGCCTCCAGTACAGCTCCTGCAAACACGACCCACGCATTCACCATTCCCCAAAGGGGAGCAGGGCAATTGGATCCATTGCATCCAGAGACAGCAGAAGACTTTCCACCCCCTAATTCAACACCAGTTCACAGGGAAGTTTCTGGACTACTAAACCCATCAGTTCCAACTTCTGCATTTCTTGGTGGCCTCATCTAACTGCTGACCTGTGCTTCCCACCTTCAAATATTAAATGTAATAAGAATGCAACTCAATGGGTTTATTTGTTAAACACTCTCTGCTTACAGCAATTGTTTAGATTTAGTATGTAACTTCTTGCAATAATACTTCACTCTTTCTGTAGCACAGTTAAGCAATCACCTTGCTCTCAATAGCCACACTCCTTTACCTGCAGTAATATTGTTTTTGATTTCTAAAAGCTTAGAGTGAATGCATTCAATGGACTAAAGATGTAAGAGCAGCCTTTGTCTGGAAAAGCTTTTAGTATTTATATGCCCTCAGCAGTATTAAAACCAAATATAAAGCTTCCTGGCATCTGCAAGCAGGAAGTCAAAGGATCTTTGGGTACAATATCCAACGCTGTGCTTCCCAAAGGAATCAGCTCAAATGGTTGCTGTGGCTGGCAAGGTCTTCCTGGGTTAAACCTGTATGCTTCCAGACCACACATGCCCAAGAATGAAATCCCCACATGAAATGAAAGCTTAGCATCCGTGGAAAGGCTCTGGAAGTAAAAAAGGAAAGCAGGACCCCTCAGGATGCACTTGGACTTTTGGAAAGGACCAGCTCAGGGCCTCTGCAATGAAGCAGCCTCTGCCCTTTCCCTGCAAAGAGCCTTGCTGCCTGCTGGTGGGAGCCCGCTGGGACCTCTGGAGCGGGTCCACCAAGCGCTCCGAGATCCACAACAGCAGAACACGAGAAGGACAATAGGAAGAGTGCAGATGCAGCTGGAGCTGGCTACCAGCGGCGCCTTGGTTTCCTTTACGCAGCGCTCGCTTGTGCACTACTACCCATAAAGGCTCAAAATTACCTTGGCAACTCTTTTCTTTAGGCATGGATTCTAAGAAGGCACCAAAGCATTTTTTTTTAAAATGTACACCACTAGAGGCCTGGGATCTATYTGAATCTTTGTGAATTTGGTTGTGAGCCTCCGAGACCAACTCCAGCGTGATTCAGCGCGTGCCGCTGCGGCACCACGAGAGCCAACACGATGCTCAGTGCAGGCAATGCTCCCCACAGCTCCCGGGTGAGAGCTCTGAGCTGTTAAGTCCACGACATAATATAAAGCTACAAGGAAAGTCAGAAAAGAAATTTAGACCTGTGCCTGGGTAATTTCTCAGTCATTAACAAAACTAATAGGAGACTGTGTTTCTCGTTTGGGAATAGATGCCACGCACAGTTCAAGATGACTAAATAAAATAAAGCATCTCACTGAAAGCATAAAAATTCATACCGAAATAAGAGAAAATGCCAAGTAAAACTGGAAGATGGCATGCAGATCTCTTCAAATAGGCTAACCTTAAGAGACCACAGCCCCCAGACTGTGTATTACCAACACAATGTTCCAGAGCTACAAATACTTTGGATATGCTTCAGTTGCTAAAGCCATCTGTAAAGATTGCCCTGGTCTTACCCAGATGGACCACGTGGGTGCAGGTCAGCAAAGCCTTGGACCCCACGCGAGCGGGAAGCTCCTCACGTGCACCCCGGCCACAGCATTCTGCTGGGTTTCCTCTCCCTTCCTGCAGCATCCCACGCTAAGCGAGGTCAACTGTAATTCTAGGACCAAGCCTAAACACTCTGCCGAGCCAGCCCCCGGAATGTTTCAGAAGGATATTGATTCTTACCCCCAGAACTTGGATAACACCCTCCATTTCTTAGTATTACAGCAATCGATAATTGACTCTAGCCCTCTAAAACCTGCGCCTTATTTCCACCAGCTTATTTAAACCAGGGTTTATCCAGCTCAGATTTTGCTACTCCTTTGTCTGCCAGTCTAAGTATTTTCCCATTTCTCTTAAAAGAAACTGAAAAATGGCTATTCTTTCCCTCTCCCCAAACGCTCTCTTGCAGCATTTCTGCAGGCTGTCTGATTCATTTATTTGATGTGTCTTTATCTGCAGGTTCATGGTAGTGCAAGCAAATTCCTTCTGCCATTGACATATCCACGAAAATTCCTTCAAGCAAAGGATGACAAAACAAGAAAAAAGCCYCTTTAGGAGAATCTTACCTGAAAGATAGCTATCCAGGCATAGCCAATATTATCAAAATTGATAGCTCCGTTGTGTGGGTTTACATCCCCTGCCATGCATACGTTGTAATACTGGTTCCAGTTTATGCAGGCGTTCCTGCTGCTGAAGTCCGGACTGTATAAACTTGGAGTGTAGGAGTCCATGCTCAAGGTGCACTCCACCTTGTACTCCTTCCTGTTTGGGATGTTGGAGCACTTCTGCATGCCGTTCTCGCGGTGGGACGAGCAGATGAAGGGATTCTCCTCCGCTTCGTCCGTGCGGTAGTACGGATGCAGGAAGGTTAGGTTGTATGTCCTGGAGGAAGAGGAGGAGAGAAGGGGGAGAAGGAATGAGAGCCGCTGGCTGCAAAGGGGCTGCTCCCTGGCCCCGCTYGGCCATCCTGCAGCCCAGAAGAGGCTTCAGACAAGCAGAAAGCAGAGCAGCKTTCCAATAACTTGACCCGTCAGTCCAGGATGAGCGAGCGGAGCATTAACACAGAGAGACCCAGCCAGAGGCCATCTCAAACTCTGTATTTACATAGGAAAAGAAGGAGTCCACGTTAATGGGAGCTCTATGACTATCGTGGACCTGATCTAATCGGCCTGGATAAAGTTTCTTGCTCTGTGCCACCCCGATAAGCCAGTGCTCTAAGCGCAGCATGGCAGGGATGTCCTGYGTGCCAAGCCATGTTCTGGGGCAGAGCAGCGAGCAAGGGGAGCCCAGGACTTCTCCCCCTGTTTGTRATGATGAGCGTTAGTGCAGCTCCCTGGCACTCACACTGCTGAAGAGCTGCTCAGAACAAGGGGCAAAGTCCTGCAGCAGACTTATCTGCTGCGTGCGGAACTGCAGGGATCTAAGATGCTGCATAATCAGGCAGGAGATAAGGGAAAAGGCAATGCAGAAAACACATGACCAGCAAGATGTGGGTAGAAGATAGGCAGGTAATTCTTGCAGGCAGGACAGCTGTACCTTGCGCCGTCGCTGAATGTTCCTGACTACCGAATAAATTTGGCTGTAACGATGCCAGGCTGCTGTTATCCCGTACAATTGACTGGGATTGCTTTCACCTTAAAGCGCAGTTACTGCCTTGCTCAGTAGGGCTTAAGGGAGTGAAATGTGCTGAGCAGAGCTGTGGGAAGATTAACCCCCAATGAGCGTTCCTGGGGAATTTGGTTCTCTCTCCATCCAGGAATCACCGAGATGAGTTTTGACCATTCCTCTAGCTTGAGGAACAGATCAGTCAGACTCAGATGAATTTCTCTCTGCTTGCTGCTGTTCACTCTGTTCACTTAAACTTATTTGCCAGTTATCCCCCTGCCACTGCACGGTGCTCCACACCTTCTGACAAAGCCGTAGGCTCTTCCTCCCAGTTTCTATGCCTTAGATGCAAAAGAGAATCAAGGGACACGTCTGGRAGGGCTCCAGGAGAGGCACTGCAGCCGTGTCCCCCCCGAGGATGGATGTTGTCCCCTGAAATGTGAAGGTTTGAGAGGCCACGGGTGCAAGTCCCATTAGTTCCCTCCTCCCGAGGACCGCGGCAGATGCTTGGCAGCTCTCAGCTCTTGCACATGGGAGATTTGGATCAGAAGAGACCTGTGCTGGCGAGAGGGATCCACCACCCCACAGACACGACCAAGCCTCGACTGACTCATAGAGCAAAGCAGCGCTGGGGACGACCTGCTGCCCTGAGGTGGCCACCCTTGAAACCAGGGCGGACACGATGACAACCAGACRTCATCCTCTTTTATAACGCGTCATCCAGGAAAACCTGCTCCAGCGCCAGGTGGAGCTGTGAAACTCCACAAAACCCGATTTCCTTCAGGGCTGTGGAAGCAGCAGCCATCATGGCACGGGCGGCAGGATCTTCCCAATTGCCGGCAGCTCTTGGCAGCAGCAGGGAAGGGAACGCTCAGCACGGCGCAGCGCGGGGGCTGGGATAATCAGGATCCTACCCAGAGCAAAGCTGGACTTGCAGAGGGAGAGGGACCATCTGGAGGGATGATTGGATAATTAGCAGCTCCGGCTGCACAAGCTCCTTTCCCGGGAGCAGTTTTGTCTTTAGATGCAGGCGCAGAGCCCCGTGCCAAACACCCACGACATGGAAAAGGGCACACGGGAGGGGYGACAAGTGGGCACGACGCTCCGCTCGGCCCTGGCACGGGGGCTGCCCCGAGAGCCGTCCCGCAGCGCGCAGACCCCCGGAGCCAGCAGAGCCCTCGTTCAGCGTCCCACCCGTTCAGCGTCCCACATCAATCGCCCTAAGTTCAGCCCTCCAARGCAATCACTAACGCCCGCACTGCTGCCCGGCCGGGATGCAGGCAGGAGAGCAGCGTGCAGGCCAGCTCCAGGTGCCGGCGCATCGCTGGGAGCGACGGGAGCGGCTCCCCTTCCCCACGGCTCTGCTCCTCGCCGCCGCGTTGGGAAGGCGCCCGCGGCCCCCAGAGGCTCCCGTGTCACCCGTGAGTCACAGCTCAGGCAGCCTCGGGCTGCAGGAGGGATCCTGCCTGCACACACGGCCTTGGGCTCTGATCTAACAGGCTGCGCGACAAAGAGCTGGGCACGGACCCCCGGGGAGAGCCGGGGCAACAACACAGCGACCGTGGGAGGAAGACACAACGCGCGAAATAAAGCACAGCACATCAGTCGTATGTTATGGCTGATGAGGCCGGATTCAACTCTGCTGCTGCCCGACGGGTTTGTATCTTTGCTGCGCCTGTTTTTGCACCTGCCTCCCCAAAGCACCACCAAACTCAAAGGAAGTTCCCCCACAAGAGGCCCCAATCCATCCTCCTGTTGAGGTYGAGGTGTTTTCCGAGCCCTCCTTTCCAAGCCTTCCCACCTCCTTTTGCTGCTCTGAGTGCCGAGATGCACCAGGAGCACCCGTCCAGGGTGCACCCAGCCGGGTGCTCTGCGCTGCCCTGACGTGCTGGGAAGAGGTGCCCAAACCGACCCAAGCACAGCAAGGCTAAGACCCTTTTCTATTGCTTGATTTGAAGACCCAGCTGGTAAAAGCAAAAAAGAGAAGGAAGGAAGGAAGGAGGACAAGGATGAGGAGCAAAACGCATGGGGGAATAAACAAGAACCYCTAATATCCACCAAATAAATGAGGGCTATTCTGACCCCAGCACCTACCTCTACGTAGGAAAGGCCGACCTGGCTGCCTTGCTGCTCCCCAACAGGCACAGCCTGAGTAACTTATTAATGGCAGTGAACCCGCTAATTACAAGACCCTTGTGCTCATCAGAAGAGACACGGGAATCAAAGCCCCAGAATGGATCTCGTTATCATATTAGAAAGGATTAACACCCTTTTCTCGGCCGGCTGCCCAGGGCACGTCTTTCTCTGGCCTCRCAGCAGCTTTGCAATATATTCCCATCCCTGAGGCATGATCCCGGCTCCCGGGCATGCAGGAAGGATGGCACTGGAGCAGGAAATCCCATGCTCTGCCATGCAGTTCAGCTCATGACCACCCTGCCTCTTGGGACATCACGTGCCTGCTYGGAGCACGATCCTCCACCGGGCTGAGAGCCTCCAGCTTCCCGAGGAGCAGAGGGAAGGAGGAATGGCAGGATAAGGCCGGGGAAACCCAGCGCCCCGGGGGGATCCATTGACTCCGAGGAAGCCCCTCTCTGGAGCCCTTGGCTGCTTGTGCCTTCCYGCAGCTCCACGACAGCCGGGGAGCCCAAGGCGGATCAAAGCCGAGCAGGTACGGAGCTAATTAAGACTGAAGTGCTCGCATTAAAGCTGTCCTGCAGCATTAGACAACGACAAAACTCTGCTCCCTTCCCTCTCCTGCTTCCATCCCGTTGCGTTCCTGGAAGGCTCCGACGAGGACGATCACAGCACAGGAGCAGAGCACTGTCCAGAGCAGCCCGGACAGGCTGGGGGGGACCCAGCTCCTCTATTTACAGTGACAGCAGCACGAGGGAGCCCAAAGGGAGAGCAACGTCCTGGAGGTCTTGCAGATGAACTGCTGGTCACGCTCGCCCCCCTTGCACACAGATGCAGATCAGCCCAACTAAGGAGCTGGGTGAAATTCCACCCCAATTCCCACTGCCGGGTGACCACAGGACAGCAGGAAATACTCACTCAGGTCCCTTGAGTTTTCGTCCTGATGCCCCATAGCAGGTAGAGGTCACCCAGAAACGCTTTCTGTTTCTGACATACCCTGCGCTCTCCCTACTCCACTTGCTATTTGGGCAATAACCACCCTTGCAGGGGTGAACCCTCATTCCTGTCCTTCCCAGGGTACTTTCCTGAGACTGGGAAAGACAGAAACTGCCCAGCCCTTCAAGCAGAGCCTCAGCCCCCAGCTCGAGGYGCCCTGCAGCAGCAGAGGGGTCTGATGGACCACAGGGGCACCCAGCCCTTGGGTGCAGGCGAGGACCAGCCCTCAGCCCCCCATCCCCAAACCTGCATCCGCTGCCACAGGAGCCGAGAGCAGTGGGGAGGAAAGTCTCCCTTGGGCCTGACGAGACCTCCTGCCTCCTCAGACGCAGCTCCCGAGGCTGATCACAGAGAGCCCGGCTTAGCCTTTCGTGGCCGGCACTGAGCCCTCGGTAAGAAAACCCCGCAATGCCTTTGATGCTGCTAATGGACGTTACATAATCGCCTGGCTCCTCCGAGCTGCTTAATATCCGTACTTAGCAAATGATCCCCYGGTGGTTAATTTCCAGGGCTCCATTTCGCAGGAAATCCGACAGCCTTTGAGCGGGGATGAGAGGGACCCCTCCAAAGCCGATCACAGCCCTGCGCTCGGCAGGCTCAAGCTCGGCCGAGGCGGCCCCCGAGCGACGGAGGGTCCTGGCGAGCAGGGAAGTGCCCGTCACCGGTGCAGGAGGGAGCCCAGCGGGGCCCTGCACCATGCCCAGGTTGCAGACCCATCTACGACCTGCCCTTCTGCATCTCTGCGGAGACGAGCGGGAAGCATCAGGGAGGGTCCGCAGCGCGGACAGAGGCCCGGAGCACCAAAGGCCACAGGACTAATTGTCAAGACACAGGACCAGGACCCGCGTTACGGCTGCGATGTCATCCCTGCTCTGCTTTAAGACCCAACACAAGCTGCAGATAGGAGGTGATTGCCCCCAGCCCCAATTAGAGGCTGCGYCTCCTGTTACAGCGCTCGAGCTGCCCTGCTAAGCCACGTTCAGCCCTTTCCTCACCTCTCAGGCACCTCTTTGCCGTTCTCCGATTCCGTTCCTTTCTGGAAGGATCGTCTCCAGCAGCAGAGCTCTTTTCCCAGATCACAGAGCAATGACAACCTGTGCTTGGCTTTCACCAAACTCTTCTCACAGAGTTTTCTCAGCACCCGAAACCTGCGTTTCCTGCCACACGCAGCAGCCTGCAAGCGCCTTGCCCAGACCTACCCCRTCTCTCACTGCCCCCAGCCCAGCCAGGTCCCCTCCCAGACCAACAGAGCCCGTCCTCACTGTGTCCCCAAGCAGCTCCAGAAAGATGCACATTAAAGCCCGCGGGGTTGTTCCTCCCTGCCCTGCGTGCCACGCTCCAGCTCCGGGCCGGCTGCTCGCTCGCCTTCCCAGGCTCCCGGCTGCTTCCCAYCCGTTGGTTCATCTAGACCCGGCCCTGAGCGCCCRCGGTGTTTTCACAGCTTTGGAGGCRTGTCAGGGCCATACAGCAGGTCAAGCACCAGGGTGAACTTGGCAGCAATCAGTCATTCAAATACTGCCCGGGATGATGCAGGGGGCTGCTCGAGTGGCGCCCGGGAGATGCAAAGAACCCCCAGGACAGAGCCGCGTCTCAGCATCACRGCACGCACAAGGGTTAGAGCTTGATGTTACGGAAGGAAAAGGGTTAAAAAGGTGCTGCTTTCTGCGGGTCAGACCTGTGCAGGGCCCCGCGAGCCCGGCCGGCAGAGCAGCGAGGAGGGCACGGGGTCCGGCCGTCCACGTGGCACACGGGGCTATCCCGAGCAGGGAGCAAGGAAGAAAAAGGGGGGATTTGGGGCTGCAGCGGGGGGACTTGGGGCTGTAGAGGGTGGGATTTGRGGCTGTACTTACATGGCAAAGTTCCTGTCTAGGAAACATCTGTTCCTCAGCAGCCCTGCCCAGAGCTGCACGCCGACGATCCCAAAGATGAAGAAGACGAAGAAGCACAAGAGGAGGACGTTGCCTAACATAGGCAGAGTATCTAACAGCAGGGTGACGAGTATTCGCATACCTGCGGGCAGAGGGAGAAAACGCCTTAGAGGAGCCCTCGGACGGGGCGAGAGCCGGGGCCGCCCTGGCTAAGGGGACAAGGCAGCACCCGGAGGGGCCCTGCAGGTGTTGGGGTCACTCCTCAGTGACACCCGCCGGACAACACGTCACCCTGGGTACAGCCGCTCCCTGCAAACACCCCCGCGAGGCATCAGCACTCGCAGAATGTGGGTTTACCACCAGGCTGAAGGTTCCACTTGGATCGCATGGACTGCTCCCTTCAGGATGCCGGAGCCTCGGGTGGGATCCACGCCGTAGCTGCTCTCCCGGCCCTCTCCATCCTCCAGGGAGGACGCGGCTCCCGCTACCTCCAGCAACACGGGAGCAGCCCCCGCTCCCTGGCTTCACTTTGCCGAAGCAGCATCCTGCCCACAGCCAGGGAAAACGCTCCTTCCTGCACACARTTTTCCATTTTTCCATCACTTTACCCCCTAAGCCGCTGCTCTGCAAACCACTATCCCTGCCTACATGGAGCTGTTCTTTTTTTCCCCAAAAAATGGTGAAAATTTCTCTCCCTATGTCAGACTATCTTTTTCCACTCAGCCACTCCTGGTGTTTGGGCTTGTTCAGTGGCCTCGTTCTGGACCCATCCGYGAGCGATCCGCTCGCTCCCGCTGGACGTCAAGCGTGCCATGGGAAAGGATTACCAGGGATGGGCATCAGCATCTCTCTGTGTGCTCAYGTGAGGCCTGTTTTAAACCACATAGGACAAAAATGAAAATAAAGCAGGGAAAAGAGCTTGGAAAAGAAAAAAAATTACAAAACCAGACCAGTGACCGCTACGAACCCTGCCTCTCCTAAAGCCACAGCCCTCGCCAATGAYATAAATTGTAGGAATTATATTTCTCCTGTCATTTCCAAGGAATAATTTCTAATAGAGCTGATGTTTTTATTGGCCGAGGATCTCCTTTTCTTAAATAATAAAAGAAAAATGAAATAATCTTGCGGGTGAATTTGTTGTGCCTGGAAGCGAGGAGCTCATAGTGCTGGCTGGAGCCCAGGCCCATGCCCAGGCTGGGGGGGACAAAGCACAGACCCCTCCCCAGCACCAGGCATCCCTCCAGCTCCGGCCACGATTCCCAGTGAGTGCGTTTGGAGAGAGGGAATTTCCACGCTAAGCCGCAGTATCCCCACGGACAGAAGACTAGACCGCGCTATCGCCCAGACGCTCCAAAGCACGGGAAAACAGAGGGTTATCCCTGTGCATCCCTGCGGCTCCCGGGTTATGTCGGGCACCAGCCTGACGCAGGAGAAGCAGCAAAGTTGCTCGTGGAGGGAGTCGGCGTCTCCCGACGATCCTGCCCCCGGGAAGCGGGCGGCTTCGCAGGAGGTTAATCCCGCCCTGGCGCGGGTTCSAGCCGCCGCTAATGCTCTAAGCCCAGCCTAGCCACTCGCCAGGCCGGGCAGCGCTGGGCATGGATCCAGCTCTTTGGATTTCATCTCACCTACTATTAATGAGCGAGGGGAAAAAATAAGGATGATTTCCTATTACTCATCTCCTGGGAGGCGGGGATAAATAAAATAGCGAGGAGAGAAGCGGCACCTGAGCCGCAGCGTCAGCCCAGCTCGGAGCTGTCTGGGCACTGTTGAATTTAGAGATTTTTTTCTTTTTTTCTGGTTGGGATAGGGAAGAGAATCCTGGCGAATTAGACTTCAGAGAGCAGCTTCAAAGATTCCTATGCGTAAACACCCGTCTGTTCCCTCGCCCGTTGCTCCGCAGGCCGGGAAGCAGAGCTGTTCCGGGGGCGTTTGTTTTGCCGTCGGGAGGAGCGCCCACGTTAGGGCCGGAGCTGCGGGGCCGGCGCGTTCCGGGTGCTGTGCAAAGCGGCGGGAAAAGCCCTTCCTGCAGCGGCCCCGTCCGAGCTCCGCGCGCTGCTGCCGCGCTCGGCACACACAGGGTTTTGGTTAGACCGGGACGGAGGGGATAGGGAATGAGCGCGTCACGAAGGACGGCTCCGGGCACGGCTGCTCTCAGCAGGAAGTTATCGCAACTTGCTGGTTGCTCTTTCAAATTGGATTTAGAGACGAGCGGCTGAATCCACTTGAAAACGGGTTCAGGGGCCACTTGAGCTTCCCATTGTGCGTGAACCCGGTTTTGCTCCGCACGGCGGCAAAGCCGCTCTGCTGCTCTACCAGCAACAGAGGCTGCTGCACCTTCAATCCGGAGCGCAAAGGGATGGAGAGACCTTGAGCAGCCGCGAGGGGAAAAACAAACCCATCTGGGGAGAGAAGATCCTCTCTAGCCTTGCTCCTTCCCCCTTCTTTATAGGATTTATAGGAACTTTGTAATGTCCTCAGCACAAGAAGCAGGCYGGGAAGGTCTTGATGCACTTACTTGTCTCAGGGAGTTCACAAAAAGCTTGGAGAACAGCCACGACAACTTGGCTTCCCGGATACAAGACCTACTCGCGCTGCCCTTTCCTAACACCGATAATAGTAATAAATGAGCCCTTCCTCGCCGCTAAAAAGTTAAAATAAATGAACTTGCTCCCAGCCAGCACGAAGAGAGGCACCTGCAAGACCGAGCGCACGCGTAAGCAGCTGGGGGGTTAAATCTCTGCTGTTCCYAGAGCTGCCCCGACGGGGCTAGACAGGGATCGCAGCGAGGGGCGGAGAGGTTGCACTTACTTGGGACCCTGTTAATGGCTCGCAGCGGCCTGAGGACGCGGACGGTGCGGATGGCAGAGAGGCTGACGTTGTGTCCGTCCAGGGAATACTCCATCATGCTGAGGGGGAAAGGCACAAGCGGTCAGGGCAGGCGCAGGATGCTCCTTCCTGCCCGGAGCACGTGAGGCACCGGCTCCGGGAATGCCAACACGGGATGGAAACCCCCCCATGAGCACCCAGGAGGATGCAAAGGGTCCCCCCATTGCTGGGCTGCCTCCGGGACCCACTCCCCACATCCCCACACAGCTCCGGAGCAAGAGGACGTTTCGGATCTGATCTCCCCTACCAACATCCCGGCATTTCCACACCTATTAATCTTTCCTCCTACAACCAAAACACCAAACCCAACCAAGCCGCCAAACGATGGCTGGGGTAGTTTCCTTCCCTTTTTATTATTAGGGATAGGGAACATTTTCTTTTTCATGCTCTGTCTCCATTTCACGTAAACATTTCTCTCGCAGGCTGGGGAGGACGTTCAGTTTAGTCCGTTTTCTTGCTCTTTTATAGCAATAAGTGGCGAATACATGGAGTAGTGTTGTTTTTTTAATGGGGCTAGGGCTAGTTAGCATGGCTGTAATTACAATTTATGGGTTTGACTACAGGGAAGCACTTGTAAATATGTCACAAATCGCTCRCCCCGCCGGCTCAAATGGCATCAAAGGCCGCCCCGCGAGCACAACGCTGGCCCCGCTGCAGAAAGGGGCTTTTGTKTTTACTTTAAATAAGCAAAAAGAGAGGGAAGGAGGTAGGCAAATACCAGCAGAGCTGCTGCGATCCCAGCAACTTCAGGGCCAAAAGGGGGATTTTTTTTCCTGTTTCAGCATCCTTAAGGCAGGATGTTCCCTGAATGTGTCACCAAGAAGCGAGTGTCAAAGCGTCCTTGTCCTTTGCTTGGGGCTTTCAGGATGCAGCTCCAGTTTTGCACTGGGGTGACTTTGGCCCTTTACCCTCATTTCCCCACGTTTTAACCTAAATTCTCAGGCCATGGTGATTTTATGCTGTTTTTAGCAATAACCCTCTGCARGTTCTTTCCCTGCTGTAGCTCCTGAGCCTTTATAAATCAAAAGSACCTTGAAGCTTGAACTGAGCTGAACCTGATGTTCCCTTAGAAGAAGCTAAGATCTGGCCTCCAAAATGGACTTCCTGACTCCAGTATTTTGCCCTTCCCTGGGATACCACTGATGTTCTCAAAGGGAGCTGCAAAGGATCCACATTTCCAAACCACTTCAGTGGATTCCAGGCGGGACCTTCTAGAAGCAGAGAAATCAGCTGCAATCTTCCTGTCAAACTCTGGAGTTTCTTGGTCAAGCAGCTGCTTGGGCTCCTGTTCTCACACCGCACCCTGAAGCCAAGGAGAGCCAGGAAATTCCCTGGGAAAACACGCTGGGGCTGGAAATCCTGGCTCTGCAGGGTCTGGAGAGACTGGCCCTTGGCAGATGATTCCCCAAAGCCTCCGCACGTGGGAAACGCAAAACAACAACAACAAGAACAGCAAACCCAGCGTGAGCTTTTGCAACGTCTTCTACCACGAACGGCTTCCTTGAGCTGTCAAGTTGAGGATGTCCAAAGCCAGTCGCATGGGCCTGCAGCCTCTCCGGGGACTGGCAGCCTCCCGGGGTCCCGCTCTCGTGGATAACGTTTCCGAGCCTTGGGAAATGCTTTCGGCTTGGCTGCTGCTCAGGCTGCAAGCTCCATTCGCTCTGAAGTTTTCCAGGGTACATTTCTTAGGCAAGCAGAGTATGAAAGGGCTTTCAGCGCTGGAACAAACTTCAGAGACAATCTGTTGCTAAAGGCAGAAGATATGTTTATTTTGTAGTTTCCCTGCTTACCCTCAGTTTTCTTTGGTACGTTTGCTAGGAAGCCAAATCAGCTTATTTGAGGAGACCAAATGGGACAAACGAAGCGGGCAGTGCTGCAGGTTCCTCCTTTCCCTTGTTCTTCCTATTAGAGCAGCCTCGTGGGAACTTCATCGCATCCACCCACTTGCTTGAGGAAAGCAATGGGTTACTCCGGTAGTTTGCTYGCTGCAAAGAGCAAATAGTCCCAGCCCATCCACGCATCTCCGGGCCCTTTACCAGCATTGCCCAGCGGCTACCCCAGCTCCCAAGCAGCCTCTCTTGCTGGAGATGACTCCATCATGGGCACAGCTTCAGCATCCTCAAATCAGCCGGAGAGGGTTGGGATCAGCCAGCCAAAGGGTCTGTCCCACTTCCCACGTGCAGCACCGGTGCCAGCGACCGGCACGGGTTTTCCTGCAGGGTTTCAYGGCGTTGCTGCTCTTGTCCTTCTTCTCCAACACACACTTGCCATGCAGGCTTGGAAATAGCCTGGAAAACTACCGGACTGACTCACGGGCCAAATTCCCAGCCAGTCCAGGTGTAAGTGAATAAAAGATCCCAGTGCCAACATCTGTCTTTGAAACAGGAGCCAAGGACTCAGCTTCTGCACCYGCATGTGATGTTTTACCATAGAGCTTTGCTGTGAAGATCCGATTGATGCCACTGGGAAGCTCTGCTTGCCCATCAGGAGGGCCCATCCTGCGGGATCGGTGTGGGGAAACCGCCAGCCCCTTTGGCTGCGAACGCCAGGTTTCTGATCCCGAGATTCCCAGGGAAAGCAGAGCTGCCAGCGCAGCTCCCACCGCTGCAGCAGCCCTGGAGAAGAAAACCCAGCGGCTTGGGTTGTTTCTGCCCCCTGGAACCATGAGTGAGTCCAAAGGGAGCTCTGCTTGGAAAGCCGGAAGGCCATTCCCAATTGTATTCCAAACACGGAGCAAAACAAAGCTCTTCTATTAACGGAGTCAAGACGGTACCTCACTAATGCAAGGGAGAAAACACCCCCAACGTATTGCAGGAGAGGCTGGTACGAGAGGCCGGGTTCCTAAAAGCTTTTTGTTTATGGAGAAGACTTTGCAAGGCTTCAGCCTGCCCTGCACTCGGCTTCCCCCTGCGCCTGCGGGAGCTGGCGGCAGAAGCACCCAGACCTTCCCGGGGTCACTCAGCAAACGCATTAGACCTGTTTGTTACCAGGTCCTACAGAAACAAACAGCTGTGGGAGATGATGTGAAAACACAACCCACAAAGTTTACAGGAGGAAGCTGCAGGCACTCCTCATCTAGGAGGRTCGGCAGTGGCAGCTGACGGCCAACTTCCTTCCTTTTTCCCCCGCTGGAATCTCTATCTCCCAAACCAGATTTTGGGCCTGGATGGCCCCTTTGGCTAAGTTCTTCCCTTCTGCTTTGCTCCAAGGGTGCCACAACAGCCGTCAGGTCCACCCAGAGCAGTGGCTTTCCTGCCACGTCCAAGTGCTCACTGTAATTAACCCCCTCAGTGCGGGCTGCTAAGCGCACCACTCRTTATCGAAACGGACACGAGTTTAGACACGAGCAATTTCTTTTATCCTGTGTTTGCCCCTCTCCTTGTTTTCTGCTTCTTTTGCACCCCTGGCAATGACCTTCMCACCCCTTCCCACAACCAGGGGTCCTTGCCAGAGGCTTAAACCAGGGGCACTTTGCTTTGGCTCAAGCTTGGCAGCTTCCACAAGACATTCGGAGACCCCGCCGGGACAACCCGGGGACCGGGTTCTCTGGGGTTTTCCACCTCTCCCCGCGAACCCCACGTCTGGGAGGTTTGGGTACTGACCCCGCCATCACGATGAAGAAGTCCAGGCGATTCCACGTGTCTCCAAGGTAGCACTTCTGCCCGAAGATGCCCAGGGCCACCATCTTGATGACCATCTCCACCGCAAAGAAAGCGAAAATGAAGTCGTCGAACGCCTGGAGAGCGGGAAGAGATCATCATGGTCAGGGCTGCTGCGCTCCCGGGGAAAGGGGCGGCGGAGACGGGAGCGCTCCCGCTCCAACGGCCCCAACACGGCCCACGGGCAGGTTCTGCCCGTACCCAAGAGCCAACCCCAACGGAACAACCATCCAAACCGCTCTCCTGGTGCTCACACTGTCTGGGGTKGCGTCTCTGGCACTTTCTTTTTGAGGCCTGAAGGGATTAATGGCAGATTTAACAGAATGTCCCCATGGGAGCCAGGTCCCCGCTCCGCATCCCTGCACCTCCGCGCATCCGGGCGCGAGGACCATCTCATCTAGCTGTTGGTTTTAYCACCCAACGCTCCCCTGGATAAACGGCACCCAAGTTTTCGTCATTATTTCAGTTCATTTAATAACCGGCATCCGAACGCCTCCGCAGAGGGGCTCAGGTTTTTCTACCACATGTTCTGGCTTCTGTTTCCTCCTGCAAGCTGCGACAGGGTGAGGGATAAACCTGGCTTTGCTCGTAGCCCTTTTCTGCCTGCAGACCCTCCAGGATAACGCTTTGCTTTTTTACGCATATACTCAATATGCCGTAATCATTCAGCAATTATTAGAATCTAAATCCAATGCCGGGGCTCCTTGCAGGTTCTACAGATGTTTGCTGGAGGCAGACCAGACCTCAATGTTTGACAAGCTCTGTGATTGCGACCTGATTAAATTACACTGTCATTAACAAAAAAAGGAAGCRGGTAAAAAAACCTCCCTTCATGTCACCTGCTCATCCAGGCAGGATTCCCTTTGCAGGGACCGGTGTCCTCCAAGCAAAGCCCCGCACGGGTGGGTACATGCAAACAAACTGCAGCTCACGGAGGCTGAGGGCTGCTTCACCTGACCCTTTGGGGAACCCCCTGTGCTGGGCACCTCTCACACAGGAGTTTCTCCAAATGTTTATTCCTTGACAAGCCCTGTGGTGCGTCCCTGCTCATGCACCTTCCTRTGTTTAATGGATCCCTTTGGGCCAACGGAGGTTTCGGTGCCACTTGGGGACGTGCAGACAAGTCCGGACCAAGGCTTGGACGGGGCAGGAGAGCTTGGCTGCAGTGACCCAGTGGCTCCCYGTCAACGGCTTCCCGCGGCGCTCTTACCTCCAGGATGGTGCAGCGCTCCGACTGGCACTCCACGTCCTCGCAGGGCTGGAACATGCCCAGGGTGACGCAGTTCAGCAGGATGACCAGCATGCTGACGTGCTCGAACCACGTGAGAAGGGGCCGTCAAGGAGAGCACACGCTTGGCCAGCGCGACGGTGCGGAGCAGCGCGACGCCGGAGCGGAGACATCGCGCGGTTTACCCGGCAGAAAAGCTTCACTGCTGGCACGAGCAACGAGGAAAACACCCCCCAAACATCCAAGGGATGCTAAGGCCTGAATTGTTAGTAACTGATGGGAAAGGGCCKTGGAAAGGGAACTCCGGGTGAGATCGAGGGGCAAAGGCTGCTTTTCATTTCCCACGCACAGGGGCAGTGGGGAGCCCCGCGGGCCCTGTCCTGCCCTGGGAGCCACTTCCCTTGCAGAGCTCCAGGGCTTTCACCACGGAGCCGCGTGAGGAAGAACYTCTTTGCTGTGAGGGTGCCCGAGCCCTGGCCCAGGCTGCYCAGAGAGGCTGGGGAGGCTCCTGCTCTGGAGACCTTCCAGACCCACCTGGATGCCRCCCTGTGCCCYGTGCTCTGGGTGTCCCTGCTGGAGCAGCGGGTTGGACTGGGTGATCTCCAGAGGTCCCTTCCAWCCTCAAACCTTTTGTGATTCTGTGAATAAACCTTCCTGCTTGCGAACACCCGAGTGTGTGTGAACAAGGGATCAYGCAGTAAGAACACAGACATTGACCTATTCCCCATAGTAAAAGTTCTCCTACTTCAGAAAACCAAGCCACAACCCTCCTATACTTGACCTTTCCCGTGGAAGGGAGGGCACTTCACTGCCATTCCTTCTAAACCTGGGCATCATYCMYGGGCATCATCCATGGGCATCATCCCTCCCATCTATCATCCAGTTTCCAAAAATATTTTGGCAAGAAACTGCTAAAAAGGCCGGGGCGACGTCGCTGCTGCGTTGCAAACTGCAGTGCTCCCATCCCATGCCTAGATGCAGCTAAAGACAAGCTAAGAAGCTCAAGTCCTCCCGCTGGATCAGTCCTAGATGCTTTAGAACCTCTCTGCATTTCTCCAGCCGTGGTCAGTGAGAGGAAAGCGCAGGAATCAAACCCAAAATACCCAGTCACTGACAAGCAGCACAGCCAGACCACGGTGCTTCCTATCTTCAATTAATCTTCCTATTTCCGAGCTGGTTGGGGGATTTTGGAAACTTAACCCGTTATTTTGACCGCTTGGATGTGGCACTGATGCTCTTCCTGCTGCTCTCCAAGCCCTACATCCCGCACGGCGCTCGGAGCAGGAAAGCGGGATAATAAAAGCCGAGTTATGCTCTGCTTGTAACCGTGTGTTTACAGAAGCAGCAGCCAAGTGAAGTTCCAGTTTTTACAGTCAAAGAAGTGACTAATGCACTAAATATACCCACACACATATACGTGTGTATATATAGACATATATATATTTATGCACACACACACGTTGGAGAGACGGGGATTGCAGAGGGGGGAACTGGGTGAACACTTCTCAGCGCGAGGCAGGACTCAGCCACATAAACTCCTGATGTCCCCTTGGAAAAATCCCACTCTTGCTTTCCCATCGGAAGTTTGGGAGAGAGGCCTGGATTCCCCCAGGAACCAGGGTCAGAGGGACCACAGATCCCCCCGGGCCACCAGCGAGGTGACCTGGAGGAGCCAGATCCACGAGAGCCACCTCGTCCTGCAGGCGGCTTAATGACAAACAGGCCAACAYGATAAATAGGAGCAGAAGCAAAAAATGCCCAGAGAAAGAACTGCAGGAAAATGAGTCAGAATAAAATTCCCGGGAGGCAGCGCCGGCTGGCGCGCTGGCATCGCTTTAAGGAACATGCTTATTTTTAAAGAAGTTGATTGATTAAAGTTATTTTTAGTCCCCGCGCTGCACTGGATCATTCGGGTTCGTTTGCTTACGAACGGGGAAGCGGAGGCGGCAGCGGGACCTGCCCCTGGCCCCCGCATTCAGGAAAGGAGCATCCCGAGCCCGCTGCAACCGCATCCCGACGTGTCGCTGGAAAACACGGACAGGCAGCAGCGTCGGGATGAAAACTCCCCTGGAAATGAACCACAGGAGCCACGGGACGCAAACAGGGCGGTTGAGAGCAAGGAGATGGTGACTTGGAGAAGTGGGACTGGACAGTAGGACAATTCATAGAATGCTTAGGGTTGGAAGGGACCTCTAGAGGTCATCTAGTGCAACCCCCCTGCACACGCAGCGTCTCCTAGACCATGTAATTCCCACGGGATCCCACCACCTCGGCACTCTCTTTTCCCTACGTGTGAATGCGGCCACACGGCTCCAACCAGCTCCCTGGCCAAGGCTCCCCAGGGAAGCCGCAGTCGGCTGGAGTGAYGACAGTAAAGGGAAGGTGACACTTGGCTTTCTCCGTGTCCTCCAGCCCGCCAGGGGCAAGCGCTTTGCGAGAAAAGAAAACCAATAAATTACACTCTGCAGAAGTGCCGTGTGCTGGGTAAGGAAAATGCCCGTTTCCAGATGGGAGCAATCAGCACAGAAGGGGCCAGAGGGGTGGAATTTGGAGCCTTTCGTCACCTATCACCAACGCTCTATGGAGCAGGATGAGCAAAGGGCCAGCATGGCAGGAAAAGGACCAGGGTCCATCTGGGCATCGAGAGGCGCCCGGTCATGGGGACCAAGTCACGGGACGAGGGGCACGAGCAGACACCCCGAYCCATGATGGGGCTGATTTGCGTGGCGCTCCAGTGTCCCACGGAGCCGCATTGGACCCATCCCTGCTGCACACCCGGCTGCCGTCACTGGTGCCCATCGGCGCCAGCAGCACCCGGCAAATCCAGACTTGCGTGATGAATCTTGCGGGAATCTTGCGTGATGCTGCAGCCAGGCTCTTCCCTCCCGGGACTTCCGTCCTTTACAGCCCGTGATGCTGCAGCCAGGCTCTTCCCTCGCGGGATTTCTGTCCTTTACAGCCCGTGACGCTGCAGCCAGGCTCTTCCCTCCCTGGATTTCCGTCCTTTACAGCCCATCTCCCCCCAGACCCTCCGCACGGGGCTCCCAGAGCGCTCAGAGGCGGCAGGCGGGCGGCATCGCGGCTCCTCTGGCTCCACTCCCCGCTGGCGACAGCTCCATCCATCTCCTGCTCCCGGCTGATGGGCGAAATTCCTTCACATCCCGCCCCAAATGCACGGAATGAAACCAGGATCTATTTTAACACGCATTCAAAGGGACGCGGCCGGGGCGTTTAGATCCAGAGTGAGGGATCAGGTAAACAAAGCGGGCAAACGGACACTTGCAAAGCCCGAGATTAACAGAAAAGTTACCGGGCTGCTTCTTCCCAAGCGCAGCAACAGGAAGAACCTTTCCCATCATTCCCACTGCAACTCCCAGGGATTCACCCAGCTGCCTCCAYGGCTGCTTGCACAGCCCGCGTGTTCCCAGGACAGGAATAACTCCGGTGAATCCTGCAGCAAACAGTGACCATGGGGCCATGGTGGGAATAACCCCGGGGCTTCGCACAAGAGGCTGGGGCTCCCCTACACGCTGGGGACACATGGGGACAAATGCACGAGACAGGGGCACCCCCAGCRAAGGGGAGTGCCCAGCCCCAAGCTGAGCTGCACCTCGTGGGGAAAAGCCCAAGGGAAAGACAAAAGGACCTTTGCGGAGCCGACACCACCGAGTGCTAATTCTGCTCTGCAATCAATGGGGCCTTTCTTAGAAGTGCCTGGGTAATTATGTCTAAACACAAACGAGGTTTTTAAAGAGGTAAATGGCTGAAATTCCATACTTCTTCCTCGAGCTATCTGGAGTAAACTGGTGGTGCTGCCAAACACAGGAGGTTTCTGAGCGCTGCAGTTTCCACAGGTGCCCGGGTTGGGAGGAAGAAGGGCCCAGGCGTCCAGCGGCCTCTGTAGCAAACGGGTCAAACCAGAGGCAGCCACAAATCAGGGCAGTGAATGGGAAACCCCCCTGGCAGGATGAGCTCCCATGGGGGACATCGTGGAGCATCCCTGGATGAGCTCCCATGGAGGGCATCGTGGAGCATCCCTGGATGAGCTCCCATGGAGGGCATCGTGGAGCATCCCTGGAT
>PTEX01000029.1:4606016-4658944 GCA_003342815.1 Eudromia elegans
ATCGTGGAGCATCCCTGGATGAGCTCCCATGGAGGGCATCGTGGAGCATCCCTGGATGAGCTCCCATGGAGGGCATCGTGGAGCATCCCTGGATGCAGCGGGAGATGCAGCGCTGGGAGCAGAGCAAGACGGTAGAGAGGCAGTTGGGGTGCCCGGACCGGGCTGGTGTCCCCACAGGGGGACATGGGCACATCGCCCGTCACCTCCTCAGTGATAACCGGGGGGCAACGTCAAATAAACAGCGCTAATCCTGAAAGCGGCTCCGGCTGCTCCCACCTTCCTRCCCTGCCTATGGCATCCAGGGACAAACGTCTGCTCCTCGGAGCTACGCGCACCTTCCACGCCGCAGGGCGAGGCGACGGCTGCAGAGACCTTGCAGACGTGGCTTTAAATGGGGGCCCTTCTGCAGCTCCCCGGGGGTGCCGGGGGGGCGGCCGCCGCGCGCGGGGCTCCTACGTGGCCGAGCACACGTGCGGGCGGCAGCCGGGCTGGCCCCGGGCCAGCAAAGCACTTAGTGCCCATCGCCCTCCCCGAGGCGGGCGCTCGGCGCTCCTGGAGCCGCACGGCCGTAAATGGGGGCGAGCCGGGCCCAGCGAGGGGGCAGCGGGGAAGAGGAGGGGGCGGCAGCGGGACTGGGGGAATCCCATAGGATTGCTGGCGTTACAGTGTTGATATTCCCAAGCACGGCGGGGGGACAGTGCGGAATTCACCTGCTGGATTTCACAGCTGCCCTGGGTGCAGTTCCGTCCAGCCCTGCTCGGACACCGGGCACACGGTGCCTGAGGAGGACCTGGTGGCACCGCAACCCATCTGGGGTCACCAACGTCTGCCCTAACGAACTCAGACCAAGCGACTCCAGCCAAGAGCCTTTTTAGCGACAGTCAACGCTGCTGTTTGCCCTACACATCCCTGTTGGGGAGCTCAACACCCCCTTTGGACACCCCAACTCACTCTCCCGTGGGGCCACTCCACGCTTGCCAGCCCTGGTGCGAAACACAAGGACCAAAGCCCCCATTGCTTCCACCTTCTCTCTTCCTTCACTCCATAAAGAGCCCTAATTTCTATCCATTTAGGCTTTTGCAAACCCAAATCTGAGGGCATAACCCTGCACGTGCAGCCCCAGAGCTCGTATCCATACAGTGAAAAAGATCAGGCCCCCACAGCACGACTCAGTKTCCCCAGCATCAGGGGCAAACAAAGCAGCACTTCTCTCCAGATACCCAGTGACCAACTGAAGACAAACAATATACAAGAGGCAGGTGCCCCCAGCACCAAAATGTCAACAATTCACCCCAAAACAGTGCCTGAAAATGTACATACCAGAGCTCACGAGTCCAGGGCTGGACCCARGAAGCCAGAGCTTGCAGGAGAAGCACACGACGCTGAAGCTCAAATGTTTTGGGTAACAGACAGCCAGAGCAGGGGCAGCTGCTCCCCCTACACCAGGATTGCAGCCAGCTGCAGATCGACCAGCCCAGATTTCAGGGGGAGAAGGGCTTGTTTTCACCTACAGAACTCCCCAAGAAAGCCCAAGTTGACCCAGAAGTTCATTCCCCACAGGGCTGCAGCACAGCAAGATGAGCAACACCTGATGCCTCTGTATCAGAGCTTGCATTGGTGTCAGCTGCAGCTCAGCATCCTCTCCAGCCTGCGTGTTGCTCCCAATAAAACCCTCCCAAGCAGCAGCCTGCTTGGAGGTGCTCTATGGACACGTGCTCAGTGGTTATTAGCAGCCATGGCTGCACATGCATTAAGAGCTTGTGCAAGCTGTTGTGCAGTCAATGCAGCAGGAATAAGTTCTCACCCACTAGTGCTCTAAGGAGCTGCAATAAAGGCACACAGAGCTCGTAATGGCACTGCCTCTTTCCTGGGCAAACCTTTGGAGATGCCCAATGACACTAGCAGGTGAATAAAGTGCAAATGAGGCCGTTTCCTCACAGAAACACCACTCTGAGGAGCAGGGCTTGCTGCAAGGGTGGTCACGGGATGGGTTGCTCCCCTTGGATGGGATGCAGAGCTGCCGGATTTCTCCATCTTTTCCAACGCGAGCTTTTCCGACTCAACGTTCGCCCTCCTCTGAGAGCAAACCAACAACGTGGAAGAGCCAAGGAGCCGGCTGAACCACCGGCAGCGGGAAATAGAGGACAGAAATACCCGCACCACGCTGCAGCAATCGGCTCTGAGGAATTTAGAGGAAAATACAGAGAGATCTTCACAAAACAAGGAGAAATCCAACGCAGGGGCTCCTCTGAGCTGCTTTTACGTTGCAAAACTACTCCCGCTCCACCCCTGCTCTGAATGGGGTGGTCTCCCTATGCCAGGAGCAGCAGACTGTGTCTTAGCAAGGATGCACTTTGGTCATACCTGTAATACGAAAGGGGCCTGGAGCAGGGCCCTAATCCCCTCGACCTGCCCTGCTCCTTTGCACCCTGGTGTGCACAGAGATGAGCCCTGGGTGCTGCCGTGCAAGAACACTGCAAGAAACCAGCGGCTCTGCTGCATCTATTGCACGGGCAGCGCAGCGTCCCCTCGGCCCCTTTGCAGTTGGTGCAAACGGGGTCCGTAAGGGCTGCCAAGGGGCCAAAACCTCACGCTGCCCCACGGCCTGCAGCAGCAGGGGCCAGTTTGCACCAGCTCAGCCATTAACAGCCCTAGAGAGGGCTGGCTAAGAARAAAAAAAAAAAAATTATATATATATTTATATATATATATATATTTTATATATATATTTATATATATGTATTTAGAATATATATTTATATATTTTATATATGTATTTTATATATATATATATCAATCAAATCTTGTGTTTGGCTGGGACTAGCTGGCCCCGATGCAGCCCCATGCAGTGGAGCAGGACCCCAATCAGGAGCACCTATAGGCAGAGCAGCCTCCCCCAAAGCCACCATGCASTCCCTGGCACTATTAACATTAATAATTAACAGCGCTGCCCTGCATTAGCTCTCTGAGCGCCTCCGACGCGSCCTCCCCGTCTCCCGGATTCGACAGCGAACGCGAGCGCCATGAAATGTTAACACAGAGGGGCAGCGTGGCGGGGAGCGGATGAAAGCGGCCCGCCCCCGCCCCGATCCGCCTCATGATTTATTCCCTTTTTGCATTTTTCCCAACTGTTGGGTTGCGGCGGCAGAAGCCCCAGTGCCRCGCGAGGCCCGGCAGCCCCGGGCTGCTTTGCATCTTCACCAAAGGCTCCAAAGCACGGGAGCAGCCTCCGATCTCCGCCAGCACCGGGCACCGCGCCTGATGCCTCCCTGATGCCGAGTCCATCTCCTGCCGCTGCTTTATCCTGGTTGTCCTCCGGAGGGAACGACTCGGTCCCTCCCTCTCTGCAGCCCCCTTACCTGCCCCTTCGATTGCTTCCATGTGGTTGTTTGCTCCCTTGCTCCAGCTGCAGGTGAACTGAGGGGCATCTGTGCTCTCTACAAAGCCCCTGCAAGGGTCTCCGGACCTCTTGGTCCTCACTGAATGGAAAATCTTTCCATTTTGMACAACTACCTGGCTCTGAACCTGCCCCTTTCTTCAATTCAAGTGCAACTGAGTCATTTCGGTGAGAGCCAAAGCAGGAGCCCGATCCCCTTTCAAGGAATTCCAAGAGTATTTGCAGGGGAGCTCTGCTTTCCCTTGCYGTGCAAGAAGCTCCTGTCTACGGAGCAATTTGACTAAAAATACGGAGTGTTTTGACACGGAGCGGTGCCAGAAATACACCCCGTCCGCAGCGCCATCAGGGAAGCATATGCTGCGCTCCGAGGTCTCMTCCAAAAGCTGGGCCGGGAGCTTGGGGGTGGAGAAGACGCTTTTAAAATAGCACTTTGCAGCGTTCTGAGGAGGGTATTGGCAACGGAGCGCGTAATTCTGGAAACATCGCCGCAATTAAGAGTGACTAACTGCAAGCRAAGGATTTCCCCCGTTACCTCGTTTGGGTTTATAAAGGCGGCGTCTTCTCCCGTCTGCATTTACCGTGCCCGGCTCGCCGGGGCCGGCGGCTCGGGGCGCGCGCCCTGCGCTCCATCCTGTGCCTAATTGCTTTTGACAATCTACCCAGCACTCCCTAATCGCTTGTCATCTCCACGTGACAATTTTCTCTTCCCTCTCCCTCCCTTTTTCCTTATATCCTTCTGCTGTGTCACCGTCGGCTCGAGGCTCGGCTGCTCCGCGTGGAGCCGCTCACGGAGCCCCGGCTGCTCCTCGGGCTGGCACCGTCACCTGCCCACGCTGTCCTCGGGCCGCTTGGGTTTGGCCATGGCTGGAGAGGCTCTGGGCTTGCTGGATGTGTTGCCTGGCTTCCTATTGCTGCTCTCGGGCGTTTTTAATCAAACAGAAGCAAGAAAACCAGCAATACTCAAGACAGGACGTGTCTGAGGCGATGCACTCGAGCATCCGTGCAAGGAAAGGAAAGCGGCAGGAAATTGCCACCCTCGTGGCCTTTCCAGAGGCACGTCGCTGGGAAGGATGAGGCACAATCAAGGCCAGGGACGACTGCATCACTCCGGGGGCTACTCCGATGCAGAGGAACGGGGAATCCCATCACACGGCCCATGCACCTCCATGCAAAGCACATGGATACTCAAGGGGACCTCCGAAAGCGGGAGCTGCCACGCGGTTCCCTGCTCCGGCTGCATTCCCTGGACCCGGTCTGGACCTCTCCGCTCCGGAGAGCGGCCGCAAGGGTGAAGGTGCCTCCGTGTGCAGGGCTGAGCCGTCTCCACGGCTCTCCCTGAGCAAGCACCSAGCTTGAAGAACAATACTCACCCTTAATTAAATGGCGCGGCAAAAAATATGCATTGGAATTGGCCCGTGGCCACGCTCCTTAAGATTTATTAAATTTGACAGTTTAATATGCTCTGAATATCCTTGCTCCTTCATAAGTAGTGCTCAGAGAACAGTTTAAATACGCTTTCAATTTAATTATACTTCACGCATGCTTCCCCCGTCGTCAGCAAACGGGTGGGCCGGGCGCTGGCCGCGGTGGTGACAGTGCCCTGGCACGGGACACGTCTCCCATGAGTGCCCGGGAGTGGCGCGGGGTCCAGCGGGAAACGCCAGGATAAAAAACGAAAGAGAAATAAATAAACGGACCGTGATAATGTCCAGGCCCACCAACCATGAGATAGGGTCATTTAACCCAACACCAGATAGACGCTTCACTTCAGCGCCTAAGGAACCATCCACCTCGTTGGAGGCTAAGGCCAAGCTTTGGAAATTGAACCCCTGTTTAAGCAGCAARGAGCAGCAGATTTCACCGAGACGAGCACTTCCAAGCAAGCCCCGCCGTTCCCCGCTCCCGAGAAAGGTCTTGGAAAGCTCCYGGCGAAGCCGCAAAGTTCCCGGCGCTCAAGTCACTGGTGGATTAATGATTTCTCCTTTTGGCGGAGGGACATGGGATTTAATCAAACGCATTTCAAACCGCACTAATTGCCGTGGAAGCGGCTCTCGTTTACCCAGAGGGTAACGCCGTCCACGCGAGCGAGGGCCGCGGCTCTGCTGTCCTCCCCTGGCCGTCACGTCCCGTTGCTTGTGACAGGTATTAATGACACCGCGGACACAGAGAGGCCGCCCTGCCACTACGAGCCCTCTTCCCACCATTATGGGATCCACAGGGAGCGAAGGCATCCCATAAAACAGCCCTGTGAGACCCGCGCGGATCCGAGCTGCGTGTCCCTGATCGGCCAAGGGAAGATGCCTTGGGGTCCAGGTGGGGACGTTCTCCACCCACCCTGCAGGACACAGGCRCTGTCCCCAAATTGCTTGTGCAAGAAAAATACCATTTTTGGGGGGGATTGAGAGGACTGGGAGGAAAAAAACCCAACCATTTGGGAATGCACATTTTTACAGGAGAATGAAGACTTTGGATGTGAAGAGCTGAACAGTTATACGAGGAGAAGGACGTAGCTCTGTGAGAGGAGGCGCAAGGGGCCCCCTCTCTAGACCGCTCCCCCCAGCAGTGCATTTGGGCCTGCACCCTTCCTTTGTCTGCAAATTGATAGGTTTATCGAGCTCTGCTCTTCCGAGGAGTAGCAATAAGAATAATAAGCAGCTATATTATTTTCCGAGAAACTTCTTCCCCCTTTTGCAGCCTTCTGCAATACTCAGTGGATTCATCCTCTACGTGCTCATTCACCTGGCAGACCCCAAAGCACCCAAACACACCAGAGCACCCAAACATCTCCTCTTGGGCCCCAGCAGCATTACTTAGTGCTAAATCCAATACACTGCGGGAAGCGGAAYGGTCCGGTGTCGTCACTGGCTGTCCTTATTTAATCACGTTAAAAGCTGTAGGGACAGTATTATTTTGGATTAGAGGTGAATAAGGCTTTTAACAACAAACTGAGACCAAAGCAATCTGCTTACTAAAAAAAAAAAAAGAGGAAGAAAAGGCATTACAACAAATACAATTCCGAAATTCCAGCTGTTGCTATCAAATGCATTCTACCCCAATAAAACTTAAAAATTCCAAACCACGAGCCCCTGGTAAGGCTGACGGGAGAGACGCTCTCCTCCCGAACCACAGCATTTCTCATCACTTATAGGCAGCGAGCGGGTAACTTGGGTCACTGCTTTGGGCACCAAACCATTCCTACACCATTCCTGCACCACCGTTCCCTTGGACGTAGGGAGCTTTGCGATCCGGCAAGCACGAGAGGACAGGCTGAAGSTGCTGGGCTTCCCGGGACACCCAAGGGATGTGATTCCTTCCCACACCACGACTCCTCCTCGCACCAGGAACCTGGCGTGGGAGCTCCCAGCACTCACCTCAAAGTCCTTCTAGATGCTAAAACAGAATAAGGCTKCTGTTTGTGCCTTATATTAGAGGATAATACAACTATTAGCTCCATATTTCCATAGCCATCCCTTGCACAATCCTACAAACACTAGAAAAGCCTTTGAATGCTCAAACGAAAGCTCCGAAATACTGAACCAAACCAGGCTTGGAAGAGAAGCTTGCTTCATTAGCAGCCTCCAGCATTTGCCTAACTGACACACGCTGGAAACGCACCTGTACGAGCGGGGTGCCTGCAAACAGCCCCGTGCAAAAGGAGCTGATGAAAAGCACCCACCCGTGCTGCAGTCCCCGAGATCCCCCTTCCTGCGCACCCGGCACCCGCGGAACGGCGCCTGGTTGCCCGGCCCGCGCTTGTTCCGCTGCTCCCGTYATGCTCCGAACCTCCCTTCGAGGCTGACGGGAGCTCTGGATTAACGTCGCACATGGCTYGTACCGGGAACGAGCACGACAAAACCCCACGTCGCACGCGATGGGGAACAACGGGAGCGGAGGGCAGCAGGAGCCTCGGGTCCCGCTCCGCGCTGGAGTTCGGGTGCAGCCCGAACCCAACACCGAACTGGCGGGCTCTCCATGGGGTGGTCACCCATTCCCAGGCCACCAAAGCTGGTTTCCCAAGGGAGAAATGAGGACCTGGAGCCTAAACCTCCGGAAGCCTCACGAAGCGTCACCACCAGCATCAAAGCTCTAAACTCAGACCTTCGCTGTGCCCCACGTCCGGGCGGGCCAGCAATAACACTGCCACCTTGTGAGACCTGGCCGGGATGACACAGGGACGGGACCGGGGAGAAGGGCTCGTTTTGKGTGGAAAGCAGGTTAGAAGGGTGCAAGAGCGGGCGCCCTGCATGCAGCAGGAGGGATCCACATCTTCCATCCTGCAAATCCCGCACCGGCTGCAGGACTAAGGGCGCACGAGCCAAACCAGCGGCGCAGGGTGCGAGGTGGCATCAACACGGCGGTGCCGGTGATGCCGGGTGTGAATCTGGGGCACGGAGCCGCATCGAGGCTGCCGGCTGCGTGTGCAGGTCACCCCCCACGGATCCGCAGCTTTCCGGTGCTTTTACCCTCAAATCCGGGGCACTGCCGGGGATGGGGCTGCTGGATCCACCGTCTCCCGCACTGCTCCATGGGGAGAATGGGTTGCGACTCGTGGTGCAGCCGTGGGGCTCCGGCAGCCACCGCCACTAGGAGCAAGATTYGCTGCACAAGTGGCTGCTCTTTTGAGCGACCGAATCAAATAAGAACCCATGGAACCTCGGGAGCGGGAACCGCCAAGGAGAAGGCCACGTCCACAGCCACGTCATGCGCGGCGGAGTGCCCTGCGTGTCCCAGGCCACCCCGTCCCCTGCTTTCCGGGCTGAAAAACAGGCGAACCTGCCCCAGGAGCCAATGCCCTCCCTCAGCCAAGGCAGGCACACAACGTGATGAAAGGAGGGGCCGAGGGAAAGAGGACGGAGCTGCCAGGAAGGGCGTCCAAAGCCGGAGGCAGGTGCTGGGTGGGATGGGAGCAGCTCCGCCGGCCGCGCCAGCGAAGCTTCCCRCAGCGCCGGGGAAGCCGGGCCGCTCCTCATTCACACGGAGCTCCCTGGGGTTTCCCCAGGGAATTCCCGGGAAGCCCCGCAGTGAGAACATGATCCGCCGCTCACTTGATACTTGCGGCACTGCCAAGCTATAAATAACGGCCCGCACCCCCCTCCCGCGGGTGGGAAGCGGGAGCAGCGGCTGCCTCTGCCCCCGGGGCTCCTGCACAAGGAGGGAGCGGCGCTCGGGACGCGCCGGGATGCAGCTCCGGGAGCCTCCGGGACCTCCGCGCAGAGGAGGGGATGGAGGGGCTGGTTTTCCCATGTGGAAGGTGCCGCCTTGGGATGTGCCCGCTTGGCTCCGGGCAGCGCTTTCCATCGGTGCCCTCGGGCTCGTGAAGCTGAGCGCATTGATGCTGCTGCTGCCACCACCGCTGCTGCTGCTGCTGGGCTTCCTCCCCTCGCACACAGCGCCCCGGGTCGCTCCTTAAATGGGACCCAAACTCAGGCCCTGCCTCCGGGTTCTGCTCTTCCCACTCCCCGCTGGAGATCCCAGTGGAAAGCAGGAGTCGCACATACGCACTGCTCGCATCCCTGCATTGGCACCTACCCCTTCTTCCCATTCTAACCCTTGGAAAAACGAAGATAAATGACGTGCGTTTCCTGTGCAAACCTCTCCGAGACCTAAAGCTGAAGGCGCTCCATAAAACCTGCTTGCCGTTGTTAGACGCTCCCATTCCCAGCCTTTCTCCATGCGAATTCACCGCCGGGCACGTTTCCCCCGCGGCTGCGGCACTGCACCACGGCTCCCGCCCGTCCTCTGCTTTCTCCTCTGAATAATTTTGCAAGCGATTGGCCCAGTTTACGCCGAGCCTTGCGGCGCTGGCRGAGCCCTCGCCTCGGCCGCCTCGCCAAGCGGGGACTCGCGCTGCCCTTGCTCGTCCACAAACGTCACCGGTGACAGCAGCGCGGGAGCCGCTTCCCATTCCCTTCCTCTGGAGCGGACCTTGCTCTGGGCTCTCCAAGGGCACACAGGCAATTCCAGGAGCGCATTCCAGCGTTGGGAAGGGCAGGAGCTCYGGGGCAGAGGCAATTCTGGACGCCGCTGTCTCTCAGCCGCTTGTCCATCTGGGAAGAGGAGTCCAGCACCGGCAGCCCGGCTGGTCTTGGATTTCTCCCGTCCCCAGGACGGGGCTGCGGAGCAGGTGCTGGTCTGGACGAGGCCACCGGTTTGTCACCAGCTGGCAGCTGGGGCTGCCACCGAGCAGGGCTGGACGCTGCCGGCGGGAACAACCCCGAGCGCGCGGTGCCAGTGACGCAGAGCTCTCCATCCAGCCCCTCCGGAGCCTCCTCCCGGGATGTGAGGTGGGGAAGCGGGAGCGGGACAGGGACACGCGCGGGGCGGCTGCGCTTCCCTCGGAGCCGCTCCCGCTGGCCGTAACCTCAGGCACCTCCATCACGCTCCTATCCCACCGCCAACACCCAACGGGGCCTCTTCCAGCTGCCCTAGTTTTGGGAAACGACCCTCATTTCCCTTGTGCCTCCTTACCTGCTCCGCCTCCCCTCGCGCGAAGGCCGCCCTTGGCAGCAGAGCTCCCCTTAAAGGAMGCTCGGCGATTTTGGGGAGAACCTTTTATCCAAAGGAGGGAAAAGGGGGGCTCGTCAGGGAAGCAAAAAGCAGCCACAGATAGTCCGCTCTTTGGAAAACACCGTTCCTCATTCACAAATGCAAAGCTGTTTCCAAAAGCTTTCATGGGATGTTTGGGAGAYGCAAATTCCTTGCAGTTAACATTCTTTTTTTTTGCCTGAAAATTAACACACCTCCTGCACTGCTTTCTCTTCCCTTGGTTGCATCCTCTGCGAGAGGAGAGTAGCTACAACCAGCTCTGCCCACGTGCAGCGTCTGTGATGGGACCTGCTCAGTTTGCCTGGAGCGGGACAACGTAACGAGCTGACAAAAACCTGGTTTTTATGCAGACAAGGGAAAATCAGACTTAAACAGCTTGGAAAAARAGAACCAAAACCCAAACGCTGCACAAAAACGTAGCACGTGAAGGGCTAAGAAAAACGAGGGAGCAGCAGCTCAACGGGCAGCAGCTGCGGACGCGGGAAAGCCGAGGGGACAGTGTGGATTACACGGGCCACGCCACTAAATCACTGCCCCGGGGCTGGCACCAGCAGCAGGTGCCGGTTAACGAGCTCGGCAGGGATTTATTTGGAGTTCTGCTCCTTTCCTCGGTGACTGGACCGTGACTTGGGCGGCAGGACACGGCGGGAGCCCTTGGTCACGAAGCCCAGCCCGATGCACCATGCAACCCATGGAGAGGGGTCCCGCACCCTTTCCTCACAACCCCCAGGTGGAAAAAACCAAACCTCTTGTCCACTCAGCACTAACCAGCAGGATTARGGAAGGGCAGAAAACTTGTGCTTTCCTGGAAAACTTGCAGGCAACACAAGGGATCGCCTTGGGGTTGTGGCTCCGGTCATGAGCCTGCAGACACCACGTGCATTCTCCCGGCCCTTCCAGGCACATCACTCATCTCCCAAAGCCCAACGCCCCCGTTTTGCCTGGACAGGGTCTCCAGAGGCAGGGAAAGCAGCAGGGACGGAGGCGCGAACGGCGGCGTGCCGAGCTCCCTGCGCCCTGGCACTGCTATGCCCGGCACTCGGCTCCCCCCGCGCCGCAGCTGTTCCAGCTTAGCCCGCTGTAAAAAAGGAAAAGAAAAAAGAGAGAAGAAAGCAAGCAGCGATGCCTCCGCTTGGGAGCGGGGCCCGAGCGCCTCCCGTCCCGGGAAACAGCTGAGAAGCAGCTGAGAAACTGCAGGAGGAGAGGGGCAGCCCGGCACCTTGCTCGCCTGCACGGCTGAGCGGGGCCGTATCCCGCCCGAGCTGCAGACTCCCTGCATGCGGCTCCATGGAGCAGGGCGCTGCAAACTGGAGCTGGGCGCTGCGAAGGGAGCAGGGCGCTGCAAACGGAGCACGGCGCTCCAAAGGGAGCACAGCACTCCAAAGCCCCCCACGAGGTCCCCGGCACGATGCCACCACGTGCATCCTCCTTGGACGCCGACCGCAGGTTTCGYCTCCTGGCTTYGCTCCTACCAAGACCAGAGACCTCTCGCTTGCAGCCTGCAAGCAGAGCCCAGAGCTGCTGGACATTAGGAGGCCGCCCAGCTGCAGGCAATGGAGAAGCTATTTCAAGGGGGGAAACACCCAAGCCCTTCCTCCAGCTGATCGCTCCCAAAGTCTCAAGGGTGCCCCCAAAACACCCAAAATGGGGGGAACACAGACTCTTTGCACTGTGCATGGCTGCTCTTGTGTGCTTTGACCCCAGCTTTGCAGACAGTCCCCAGCAACTGCATCCTGCCGCGACCACTGCTGCTCGGTTGGGTTGATGTTTGACGGCAATTATTGCACAGAACGTCTTTTAATTAATGTTCCTGCCGCTTCACCTCTATGGAGCCGCAAGGGCCTTCATGGAGCCTCCTAGGGCAGCTACGAGGCACCATTTTGGCCACTGCAGGGATTAAAACCTCCTTGAAGAAATCCACAGCACGCGTGAAGGCAACCCCGGGTCCTGACGCTTTCCCAGACGCTCGTGTCATGGTCTATAATTAACGATATTATCGTTACCTTCCCGCACTCTGACCCGCCAGCTCTGCTCTCCTCTCCCGGCTATCACAACCACCATCCATCTTCATTAGGGCACCTCAGAAACAAGCTCCCAGCTGGAGCCCGTGTTCCCACCGAGCTGAAGGAGGCTCCGAGGCATCCCATCAGTTTTGCAGCAGTTTCTGGGGAAAAGCAGCACGTGAGCACATTAGCTGCGTTTTCTGCTCAATCAAGGCCCGTTTCCTGAGCGCCGGTCCAGAGATCACCCGGGGCAGATGGAACTCGTGGGTCTCAGCTCGCAGCTCGGATGGGTGATGGCGCAGGGGGGCCCACAGCACCCACAGCTCACGGTGGGGCTTCTCGCAAGCAAATTTCCACAGGGCCCGTGACTCAGGGCAGGGATGCAAAGTTTGCAAAGGGATACGGCCCGATTCCTTGTGGGAAGCGAGGGATTTGCAGCCAGAGACACCCGAGAACAACGCGGCCCTTCCTAGGTGGTTCTGTTGTTTAAACTCCGTTTGACATTTACTCTCTCTAATGTCAGATCTTTAAATCTAAACACTCCAACAAGATTATTTTGCAGCTTTTCATTTGCCTTCCTTGATGAAGGTTAACTGGTCCCCCCGGTCTGGACCAAGCGCGCGTGCGTGAGGAGGGGACCGATGAAGAAACGCACAGGGAAGCAGCTCCCGCCGACCGGGAGCACGGGAAAAGCCTTCCCAAACGGACAACCGCATGCGGCCGTGCAGTGGGAAGTGTCCCCAAATCCCCTACGGCTTTGGGTAAGCGCCCACAGAGAGGAGGCACAAGCAGGTCACAGACCCATCGCTGCCTCCTAGGGTGTCAGCGAGTACTCAGACCTGCTCTTTTTGCCCAAATTTGCTTTCTTTATTCAAGCTCTGGGGGCAGAAATGCAATTCTGAGACCTCAGGGGGAGGCATCGGTGCCGAAGGCAGCGTGGAGGCGGCTCAGCCCCTTGTCCCACGCTAAGGCTCCTTTGGTGACCCCTCTACCCACCGGGAAGCCTGGATCTTGGCACTGCTCATGCAGCATCCCGGCAGGAACCGAGCGGGAATCGCACTCGCCCAGGACTCTCTATCACCCAACTTGCTGTTGCACAGCCGCATCCGTTCAGATTTCCCTGCAAAATTCGTTCAACGGAGTGAAAACCAGGTCGCACGCTGCARAAGCGGAGCAGGGGCTGCCGCGGCCGCTCCTGGCAAACGCAGCCCTGCCCGACTCTTCCGGGGCTGAATCCGTGTTCCCAAGGCATCCCGGCAGCCCTCGTGTACCAGGGAATCACGATAAGAGGGCGAATGTGGCCACCACGGGCTGGCTGGAGCCTTCCCGAGCTGCGGACATCCCAGGCACAAAGTCCTTGCAGGGGGAGCTTCGGGATAACGCCCATTAAGTGGCTTTCAGGGCCACAGTCTCATTTCCCAAGCTTTTCTGCATGCAGCTCAKTTTTCTTCTCTGCCAATAACAGCGAGATCTTGCAATTTAAATGACAAGGCCAATTCTAATACAAAGCAGGAGGGGAAGGAAAGAGTTGGAAAAAAATTAATATAGTGATTCCAATGCTTTGCTGYGGAAGAAAAACCCCTTCAGTCTAGCTCAGTCCAGTTTTTCAGCAGTTTTTCTGTTTGGGGGTGAAGGAGCACAGCACATATTAGGTGCCCGTCTGATGTATTGATTTAATCAGGTGTCTGCTTCATCTCTCTGTTGTTACCATAGCTGCAAGCGGCCRACACGGTGTAAAGAGAGGGGGGAACATCCCGCATAGCTCTAGGAACGTGCAAAGCGCCCGCGTCGTTGTGCGGGGCCCARTTCAACGCGATTCCAGGAGGATCCTCATTCCTTTTCCAGCTCCGCGAGGGAGGTACGGAGTCGTTCCCAGCCTGGCAACGGCGGCAGGCCAGGTGCAATCCCGGGAGCAGCGCGGGCTCCGGAGCGAGGCTCCCGATTCCCAAGGATGCCGGATCCTGCTCCGTGGCAGTGCCGAGCTCGAGCCCCACGGCACGGCCCCTGTGTTGACTGTGGCTCCCTGCCTGAAACAGCCTGCTGGCTCCGAGAGGAATGCCGAATCCACTGGGAAAACAGGCCGGGCATTCCCATCTCAGCGTCCAATAGAGTTTTGACCGGGCTTAGGGGTGGGAAGCAAGATATACACTTACCACGTGCATACACACACATATATTTACACATACAYTATATGTGCACATGGGTATATGTATCTATGGACTGTTTTTCCTAAATCATGAAGAAGGGAGTGAAAAAGAGGGAGAAAAGATGGGAAAAGGTAAAAGAGGTGCCTTTTTCCCAGTTGCGGCATCACCTCCCCTCTGCAGCTGTGAAACCAAGGCACGGGAAGGTAGCGGCGCATGGAAATTGCAGAATTCCTCATGGAGGATGCTCTGCGATGTGTCCGCCTGCATGTTCTCCCTGGGCTCCAGCTCTCCAGGTGCATCCCAAGATCCCAGCGCTGGCACTGCAGAGAGAGCGGCTCCAGCCAGAACCCGGGAATACAAGACGGTCCCATGCCCAGGCCGTGCCCAAACCGGGGTTAGCCAGAGCGCTCAAATGCACATCCGCATCCCGTCTCCACCAAACCACCACATTGTAACCTCATTTGCGGGGAAAACACCGAATTTTMATCTAAAAGGATCTAAACGGCAATTAAAGAACAAGTTGGCCACGGGAACCTCTGGATGTTGCCTTGTTTTTGAATAAATTAAGGAAGAAAAACAAAGTGTGGCCAAAGCCGCACAGCTTTGATTGCTTTCTTCCCTTGTAAACTCCCTCCTCTCGCTGGACCTTTTCCAGGGTGCAGGAAGGCCCTGGCCTTGCTCCGGGCTCAGCGTGCACAGGCGGTTGTGCAAAACGCCCGCAAAGGGATGCAAGGAGGACGGGCGATTCCCCAAGCGCGCCGCAGCCTCGGGAAGACCCACGCSAGGACCTTCCCACCCGGAGCGGCCGCTTTAATTATTGCACCGCTGTAATTACACCTGCCACGCGACCCCTCATYGAGCTGCAATTCTGCAGAGCGTTAATTAAAGAGTGTTAATGGGYGCCTGGGGCAAGCATCGCAGCAGACCCCGTCGTGCCAAAAAACGGGTGCAAACACGCACGGGGAAAGCATCCTACGTGCCCAGGGTGCTCTGTCCCCAGATTCCTGCTGCCAAGAAGGGCCRGGTGCAGCGCGTTGCATGGGGGAAGCAGGAGGTCCGGGGTCCCCCCAAGAAGCCCCCAGCGCTTGTGCCGCTGTCCCAGGCGGAGCAGCCCCGGCTGCTCGGGAAGGGCCTGGGATGAGTCACCCGCCAGGCAGGGTTCAGGCGGCCGCCGGCGGGGAGATGTCCAAACATGGCAATGTTTATTTTCAATTCAGCCTGAAGGAGATTTTCTGAAAGATCTAGAGGAAATATTTGCTCGCGATTAAGCTCGCCGGCTACCGCGTGTCACCGGCAGCCGGGACGCGGCCGGTGGCGCCTTCGGGCACCGCTCTCCCTCCGGCGCCTCTAACCACGCAGCGGCCTCCAGTGCAAGGCGGGATTTGGCCCGTCAGCAGCTCGGGAATCGCTCCGTGTCACCGCGGCATCCGCTGCCTTCAAGCAAATGTCCCCTCCGTGCACCAGGGCTGGCACTGCTAAGCCCGTCCTGCTCGTTAGTCCCGCACAGGACTAATCACCTTGCAGTTACCCTTGCAGTTACACAGGGGGTCCTCTAACGGTTCCCAGCTCGCTGAAGCGGGAGGCTCTCTACCTGTTGCAGGATAGCTGCACACCGGATSGATGGTTCCCATATAGGATAGAGAAACAGCCTGCCTGGGTGGTGAACTGCTCCTCTGGCCGCTGGCTCTCAGGGCGGGCACCGCTTTTGGGGCACCCCCCTAGACCTGCTGGGGACACTTCCCTTCCAGAGCGCCCGTGTCCAACGGGTCTCCCGTTCCGCACCCCGGTCCAGCCGCTGGTCCCTCGCCTTGCCAAGCCGCGGGTCTGCACAAGAGAATCTCCCATGGGCGCATGTGGATGCATTGGCCACTTGCTCGCTCGGGATTGTCACCAGAGCCCTCTCCTCCCCGGCTCTGCTTGGCCGGAGCCACCCCACAACTTGGGCTCTGGTCGCTGCTGCTGGTGGATATGGAATCCAGCTGGGCTGTCCCAGCACTCATTCCCGCATTCCCGACGGGAGCTCAGTCCCATGTGGAGGAGGAAGAGGATTCGCGGTGCTTGGCCCTACACGAGCACATGGGCAAGGACAGAGCATCAGCTGGCACCTGCCAGCACGGGGAGCATCCCGGTGACATTGCATCCCATGGGAAAGGAAGGGGGCTATGAGCCTGCAGCAGACCCAAGGATCCTCCAAGGAGCCCTCCAGGGCCCAGGAGAATGGCAGAACAAYCTCTCCAAGGGAGGAAGGCTCCTCTGCGGGGCCTCCTTTGGGGCAGCCTTGGGCCAGCATTCCCACGCGGCAGAGCTGCCTTTCCTCGGGGAGCCCGGCTCAGCCGGGTGCTGCCCCCAAGCAAGCCCTAACCCCATCTGCGTGCACAGCTTGTGCTGCTAATTGACTCCAGTTAATTGCCGCCTTGCTAATCCTGAGCCTGACAATTCCATAAATGGCTGGGATTCTTCTAGGAGAAGGGGCAAGGGATCCCATGCAGGGTTTCCAGGCAAATCGGGGCAAAACTGGAGCAGTTTYGTTGGGTGCTTCCAGGGCAGTGGCTGTCGCACCGTGGGATCCACCTGCCTTCTGCCTGCATCTGGTTTGGAAGCTCTATAGGCAAAATCCCTACTCTGCCTATGGATTCTTTAACTCCTTCTGGGTTCTATGGAAATCCCACACAGGCTCCCGCAGAGGCCAAGCCCTCGTGTAGGGGAGCACTTAAGGGCACTGATGGGGATCATACGCGCTTAAGTTCCTTCTCACCGAGCCAGGGACGTGCTCATTAACAAAACAGTTATAGGCAGCTGCAAGGGAGATGCAAAAAGGCTCCTTTCCCATTAATTCCCTGGCTGGAAGACACCGCTCGGATGCTCAGCCCTGCCCTGGCACCGTCCGCCCGCCGGCTCCCTGCCCAGCCGCAGGGACCGGCATCGCCGGGAAAGGAGCATCCCCGGACACGCCGCATCCCCTCGCCCGCGGGAAGCTCCCGCCTCCGGYGCTTGGATTTAAAAATAGACCCACCCCCCAGGAATGCCACGCGGCGCAGGAAGAGATTTCCCGAAGCGCTGCCTTATAAGTCCGCGTTTCCAAGAAGTTTACAGCCTGCCACGGGCTCCGCGGGCAGTTTCGCTTCCCCGAGTGCTGCATTAACCGCTTCTTGGCTGTGCAAGGGCCACGTCGAGGGCCCCTCTGACCATCCGCTGCCTCCATCAGCCAAAAAAGGGGTCYCGGGCATCAATCCCTTCCAATTTTCCATGAGGGGGACAGGAAAASGCTTTTTCACGCCGTTTTTCCTGCTCTTCCCAGCTTTCCTGCACACACTTTCCACCGGGAAAGGAAAGGCAGGAGATGTCAGAGGGGGAGCCTTGGCAATGCAGGCGGCTCCGTCCCACAGTAAACCTGGGTTTGGGGCCTCCCTCTCCAGGCTCCCATCAGCACGGACGGCCCCTGCGCCGCTCGCCGACACAGAGTAACACGTGGAGGCAGCGAAGAGACTCTCCGGAGCGCCYGACTTGTCTCTGACGATGCCACAAGTGGCGTTTCTGCAACGGAGCCGCTCCCGGGCCGTGGGACGGCACTGCCCGTGGTCCCGCACCCCACACCGAGGGACCCCCCGCGTGCGGATTCAGCACCAACAACGTTCCCCCTCTCCCAGGGGGAGGATCTGATCTCAACTACAGTCAAATCCGAGTGCGGCCGGTTTGAACTCGGAGGGTCTGGGAGAAAYGGAGTGGGGGGAAGACAGAGCGGGGATAAAGAATGCGACGAGAAARGGGAAAATGTGCAGGGGAAATATGCAGAAAAAGGGGGAAAACACCATGGTTCTACATGAGACAAGTTTATCTGGGGCTTCTGTGGACACAAACGAGGGAAACAAGTGCAGCTAACRCTGGTGATGCCGACAAGGTGGGCGGTTCACAGTCCCGCACCCCTCGCTTTCCCAAACACTTCCAGCTTGGAGCTTCTCCCTCTTCCAAGCCGTCGCTGCTGGACAGCCTCGGACGGCTCTGCCCCAAACGAGGACRGAGCTGCCGCCTCCGGAGCCCACAGGGTGCCAAGGGGGACCTGCAGAGCCAGCGGCCCCCCGACCCGCCGTGCTCCGGCACCGCGGCGCTTCCTGCTCGCSACCGATGCCAAAGCGCCTGGCTTAACCCTGGCCGCCTGGTTTTGCGGAGCCGTAGGAAACAGAAGGGAAAAATCCGATTACCCCGGAACGGATGGCTCGTGTCAGAGTCGCCTTTTAAAGCAGCGATTTGCTTTTCCTTGCCTGTTTTTCTAATTCTCGGCTCCGCTGGCAAGTCAATAGTTCAAAGCCGCGGCGCGAGCTGCTCCCAGCCAAATGTTCTGCTGTTATTAGCTCGCGTCGCCTCCGCTCGCCCGCGGCGCGTGGGTGGGTTGCCAGGTTATGCGCCGCACGTAGCATCTGAAATTACATTGCACATGGCTGGGAAAACTCCCCACGAGCCCGGGCCGGCACGCAGGCTCCTGGCTCTGGCTGCAGGGTGCAAAGACCAAGGAACTGGGCTATGGGAGGGCTTGCTTGGACCCTTCCCTTGCAGCAATTCCTCCTCCTCGGGATGGTAGTAGCAGATATTAAAGACCAAGCACGGGCCCTTCCAATGCAGCATCCCGCTCTTAGCAGCCCTAAACCTGCAGGTACCACCRTGCCGCAGGGCATTCGCATCTCATTCCAATTAGGAAACTTTCYGCAGTTCCAGTGCTCCCTGCTAATTAACACCGGGGTCAGAGCCGGCCACTTCCCAGGGATTCGCTTCTACTTGCTCCGTGTCTAATTACTGGTAAAAGGTGCGGTGGCTTCACACCTCAGCCCCAGTGATCTGGGATACCGGGGACACCCTGAATGTCACTGGCACGCACCCTATGACACAAGATTGTCCCCTATGGCAGGGAGGAGAGCGATGGGGACATCAACGCAAGTGACACCAGTGCTGGGTTTGCTCCGTGGCTCTGCCATAACCCCCTTTGCCATCATGCCTCCTTGGGGCAAGGCGACGWGCCCGTTACGGCGATGGGATCCAGGACCCATCCACTGGGATTGTGCTCGTGGAAGCAATTCACTGCCACACGTTTTAATAACATGAGAGAAGAAAGGGTCACACGACTGATATTCCCCTGGCATGGAGGGAGACRAAGAGGAAATGGGAATTGGTGAAGGAGCCTGTCCCAGGAAATAGGAATACATCCAGTCATTCGTGGTGAGCAAGAGATAGGCAGGGTTTACTTTGCAGGAGAAGCCTGAGCAACCTGCAGAAACAAACCCAAAATAGTCCCAGACCTCCCCCAGCCCAAACAAAATATCCCGAGTATACAGAGGGAATCATCACAATTAAATTGCTCTATCGTCTTCAACAGGGAGCAAACAGCGTCAGGCGGCTGCTGCTCCCCGCTCCAGGGGTAGGGAAAACAGGAGAGCTCCACGTGTGGCGAGCCGGAGCCGGGCGCTCCGCGCCGCAGGAGGCCGCGCTCCGCACGCCGCGGAATCGTGCTGCTCGTCTTGGCCCGTTTCTCAGAGCTGAAACGCACCGGGGTTTGCCAGGGCGGCTCTGAGCACCGCGGGGTGTCCCAGCGACGCCGGGTGCTCCGGCTCCTGCGCGCCCCAGCYCCGCGCTCCGCTCCAAGCTTTCGCCTTCCTGAGCGGGCGCAGACGAGGCCAAGCGGCTGCTCCCGGCCCTCCGCACGGCGCGGCCTCTTGGCCCCGGCCCACGGGACGCTTTTCATTTGCAGCGGGATCTCCCTCCCGCTGCCCGACTTCCGCCGGGAGGTGCCGGCGGCGCCAGCGCGGCCCCCGGTGCCCGGGCACGCGGCTCCGCTCCCGGCAGCGGGACCCAAACCAGCCTCYCCACGGGTTTGTTTTCCCTCCCACGTGTGACATTTTACTTTTTATAACACCCAACAGCACGAGAATCGCTTGCTTGAGCCGAGAGCACCGCCCGACTAAACTAGGAAACCTCAATACTGGTGCCGGAGGAGGCTCCGGCACTTTGCAAAGCGGCTGGTTGCAGGAAAGAGCCCCTTTTAACCAAAGTCCTTTGCCGAGCCCTAAACCCCTTATTTTGGACTTTTTCCCTGCTGCCCAGTACAGTTATTTCGCCTAGGGATGAAATGCAGCAAGAAATGCACGGATACGGAGCATCCTTATTTCCCGGGATGTCCCGGGGCCTCGTAAACCGCTTAATGACAGCGCACAGAAGGAGGGAGCGGGGCAGGGAGGCCAGGGAGAGGCAGGGCCCCCTCCGGGGAATCCCGCGGCGGCTCCTCGCGCTATTTCATACCTTTCAGCCCAATAAACAACAAATTCACCTCGTTGCTGCTGCCGCCTGGCAATGCTCACACCCAGCACCGTCCCCGCTGAAGGTGACAGTGGAAAAACACCATTCGCTGTGAGCGTTTGGGCATAACAACCAATTCTGCTTTTTTTTTCCCCAAAAAAGCCTGTTCTTACAACTGGGGAAAAGGCTCTGGCTTCCCGACAGCTCCTGGAGGGTTTTGCTGCTGCCGTTGCATCCGCTGCATTAACACCYGCTCCGTTCGCAGCGACTGGAGCAAAAGCAGTTTGCACGGAAGATTTATAGGATTAGTCCTTAATGCAAAGGAAAACAAAAAAAGAACTTTTGAGGAAATACTTTTCGAAACACATTATGGAGGGGAAATTTGCAAGTTGGCTGGATGTAAAGAGGCAGAAAACAGCACCTATGCCAAACGCTGGGCAGTATTTTCASGAGCATGTTATTAATTTCGTCCCCAGGGCTGCCCACCAGCTCCGTTAACCAATATTTGGTCATGGGGTCCCCAGGCAGCGTCTCTGCCCTGGGCAACACCCGCACTTGCACCTCCAGCACCTCCACAAGGAGCTTTCCGGCCTTTCCAGCCCTGACCGGCATCCGCACCGGGCGCTTCGGCAGAACGAGGGCTCACATCCGATCCCAAACCAGCCCCGAGACCAGGGCCRTGGCAGATCCCGTCCAGGAACGGCCTCACCGCTGAATTGATGGGTTAGGTTGAGTGTTTCCAAGCACTTGGGAAGCAGGGTTTGGCTTGGGCAAGAGAAAGCCCCAATAACACCAGGCAGGACCTGTTTTCCAACCAGAAACGCAGTGATGCTCCCAACAGGAGCAATCCCCTTTCCCCGGCGTCTGCGCATCCCTGAGGGCTCCAACGGGCTGGTCACTGCAGACACCCCAGAGATGCCCTGGGTTGTGGGGTCTCCCCTTGGGARAGCCCCTCACCCACCACGTGGCCTTTGGGGACACCTGGGGACAGGMGGGCAGGGGAAGGGGCTGTGCCCTGCACGGGGGCTCTGCGAGCTCAGGGGGGCCGTGGAAGTGGCTCCTGCCTCGCTCGAGCCGCGGTCGGGGCAGGAGCTGCCCCAACACCGGAGTTTTCTAACCCTTCCCCTCGTGCCTTCCCTCCGCTCGCGCTATAAATAGCGCTGGCATTTCCAGCCCTGCTGGAATCTGATTTAAAAGTAAAATTGGCCGGACTCCTTGTTAAGTTGTCGTTGCTAGTCAGCGTTACAGATGTGCTCCCCTCCAAACACCGCGCACGCTTCCAGCGAAGAGCACGGACACGGAGCGAAGCCGTCAGGAAAGCGGCCCTGACAAACTGCAGGCACGCGGCCGGCTCGCCGCGTCTTGTTCCTTCARCGGGGACAAGCGCTGACATCCACCCAGGCATCCATCCGTCCACGCATCCAYGCATCCCATCCAGCCGCACGGCCTTGGCTGCCGCTCGTCCCGCTGCTCCTCCCCAGCACAAAACCGGCTGCTCCTCCTTGCACGCAGGTAGGTCGCGATTTTAGAGATTCGTTCATTTTTTGGAAAAAATCTCTTGATTTTTTTCAATTCCTGAATGCTCCCAACGCTCACAAGGAGCACCGGAGCATCCGCCGGCTGCTCATGGTAAGAAGAGGGTGGTCACTGTGCGGAGCAGCGAAGGAAGGACATTTACAGGAGAGATGCGCAAGGTCCAGCCCTGTCCGGCCTCTCGAGCCAACGCAAGAGGATTGAACGTGCTCTACTGCTCTTCCCAAGCACCATCATTTTCCTCTTTCCCACTGCTCCACTCCGACCAGGGAGCTTTGGTGGAGCAGGAAGGGTGAAAGCACCAAACCATTCACTAGGGAGACCTCCCGGATGGGATCCACCTCAGTGGGATCCCCAGCCAGGGGCTGGTGTCCGGCTGGTTCTGCGTCACCGGGAAAAAGCAGCAGAGGAGGAAGCCCTGATCCCGGGGCAYGTCACACACGTAGGGAATGTTCCCAGGCACTTGGTACGACCCAGCTTCCCTCGTGCCAGAGGGATCCCCCCGAGCTGTTGCTTCCACGTCGCGTTGRTTCYGCAGGRCGAAGGGGGACCCTCRGAGAGGCCCGTGCAAAGGGAGGCCRGCGCAGGGAACGTCGTCAGCCCCAGCTACGTGAGCCCGGCCRGAGGCTCTGCCGAATCCCCGGAGAATTCCGTGTTTTCYCTAGCAGAGCAGAACCCCGCAGGAACCGGCCTGCAGAGCCCCATATAAGGCCAGTGCAAAAAGTGGCCGCCGTTTCAGGCGTTYTGGGGCTGGCCGCGGTCCAGGCGTCTCGGGGACGACGCTCGAGGATCCCGCCGTGTTTTGCATCGCACCCCCGGCCTCAACCCGGGAGCGGCTCGGCGCTCTTCCCAGCTCCGTAACCTGCCCGTGGGCAGCGCAGCGGAGCGGGCAGGAGCCCCGCGCGCATCTCCGGAGCCGGTGCTAAACTCCCAGCTACAAAACCAGAGGACGCGAGGCCACAGCACGGCATGGCACGGAGCGGAAAGGCGCGAGGCCCTCACCCATCCCACCGTGTCATGGAGACGGGAACATCCCCACAGCACTGCCGAGGCGACCCGTGCCGAGCGGGAGCATCTGTCCACCCGGCATAGCTGGGAATGGCATCCCGGAGAGCTGCTTGGCTTCCCGGAGGTAAAGCACCCCWGGACATGGGCATTTACAGCTCCAGCAGCTAAACTGCTCACTGCATCCGAAACCAGTTTTAATTTTTCCACTAAAACCCATTAAGTCTTTTGATGAGTGCATAATTAGGTTAATTAATATGAAATAAGAGGTCACAGTATGCACTAAATCTGCCCATGACAACCGGTGTGAGCGGGGCAGAGAGGACAGGGGTGCCCGGGTGCCCAGGGCAGGGTTTGCTCTGCTGGGTCTCCGATGCCCRTGCGGCCACTTTTAATGCTCTCCACAGAGCTTAAAAGGAGCCATTTGTACCGGCACGGCGCGCACGTCAAGCCCATCCATTTGCTCCAACATAAATCTTYCATGCCTGCTACACAAGAGAAAGTTTCTCCCAATCATAAAAATTCATGAACCAAAAGGGGGAAAAAAAAAAAATACAGATCTGTCAATTAAATTAATGCAGTGAAGAAAAGGGCAACCGACGCCGTCACAAACTACAAGCGACATGGAAGYCTTTTGATAGTCCAAATCGACACCTACGCAGGCCTGGAGGACAGCCAAGACGTCAGGAGCCGGTCCCTACGYGTAGCAGCGACCGGCCTCGCGCTCTGCCGCTCCCGACAATTAGCGAGGGACCTCAACCGGCGTTAATTAATTGACGGGGATGGAGGAGGCTGCGACGCATCCCGCGGAGCCGCAGCGGGACGGACCCGAAGGAGGAGCTGCTGCAAAGGAGGAGTTGGCTCCGCGACGCACCGGGGCCGGGGCGCGTTCCGGCTGCTCCGGTCTCCCAAATTAGCAGTAAAGAGACAGCCGAGCCCTTTGCAGTCTGCGGGGTTTATGTAAGAGTCCATACGGGAGCTGATGCCTGCGACGGGAGGCTACTCCGAGCCCTTGGCTTTTGTGTGTTTTTTTAAGGATTCGACATTTTTAGTCCTTAGGTAAGCAGGTTGGGAAAGAAGGATGGTGAAAGAGGGGGAAAAAGTCCAATCTCAAGGAAACCAAATGARTATGAGGTCATAGGGAAAGGAGAGGGGCATGGAGGATGCCAGCCGGCTCACGAGGAGGCCAGGAACGCTGCGGTCACCGCACGGATGGCGGCGGCGCTGGATCTCCGGGAAAGCCAGCGGCGTTTCCAGCCCTTCCAGAGGGAGCCTTGTTTTCCTTATTAAAGGCAAAGCCAAACAAAAGGCAATTAGTATGTGAAAAAGCAAAGCCTCAATTTAAACCTCTCCAAGGGKAGAGGCAACAAACGCTTCCCCCCGCCGCTCAGCTGCTCGCATCCCTTCCCCTCCTTGCTTTGATGTCACTCCCAGCTCCGGAGAGGATACGGTCCACAAAAACGGAGCAAAAACTGCAGCAAAACCAGCTGCTTCATCGGACATCCCTCCCTCCTCGGCCCCTTCCTCGCCTTGAGCAGACGAGACCAACRTGGGCAGTGATGGGTCTGCTCGGTTGCGGTGCCCACGCCAGCGAGGTGTTCACCAAAGTGAAGGTTGAGGTACAAATAACGAATCAGAGGTGGGGCTGGAGCAAAGAGCACATTGGAAATACCCAATAATCAGCACTGAGCGTTCGGGAACTGCAGGAAGCCCCAAATCCCCTGCAATCCCAGGAAAATCCATAGGAGGACTTCCAGACCGAGCCCTCCTCCTGAGCGAGATGAGGCAAGAGGCACCAAACCAACAAGGAGAAAGCCCCAGGACGCTGGGACTCACCTCTTTGCATCAAAAAGGAACCGCTGGAGTTAGACGTTCTGAGCTGCGCCAGTTCTCAGCCCCRTGCAAGCTGAAGCGACGCGCCAGGCGTGGGGCCGCAGCCACCRCCTCTCACATCTACTCTTAAGATGCCGATTAGAGACATCAATCAACGCTGGCACCAATTAAGCAGCCGCCGTGGCGTTTCCCTGGCCATTCCCTCCCCTGTTAGACTCTGCCCAGAGCTTAGTCCCAAAGGCRCAAGAGGATTTGCAGGAATCACCGGCTGCCCTATGGTGTCTGTGTCCTGCAAGGTCCCACGAGGGACAGCAGGGAATAATGTCCCCCTCAGTCCTGCTCCTTAGCCCTTCCAGGRCGCAGACCCCGCTCGGCTGCACCTCTCTCCTCCTCCTTGCTGAAAAATCGAGGGTTTTGCCTGCGCTTTCCCTTCCTCCTCGCACGCTTTCACAGCTTCTTGTCACCCATGAGCAATCCAGAGCTCTCCTTTGAGCGGAGGGTTGGATCTAGCCTGAAAYTCAGATTTCGAAGATAAAGGGTGAACACGAAAACCGCTCTTCCTGAGCAGCTGAAGTATCTTGACACACTCGCTATGGAACAAACCACTCAATTCCCGTTCCCGTTGATTATTTTCAAGCAGTTGCAGGGACGTGTTGATGCACTTCCAAACAGGACTTTGGCTCTTCCATCAAACCACTATGGAGCTCCTCTTGTCCACGTCCTCTCCCCCTGCACACCCCAACTCGCTTCCTATCGCAGCCTTCCTGAGGCGAGAAACAGAGCTCCCCAGCGCTGCAATCGCCCTTACTCACCAATCAATAGCATTGATTAGGTTATAAGGGCAACTGTCAGGACAAAGAGGCAGCAGGAATCGCTAATCCGATTCCGAAGCAAGCTATAAAACTTTACCACCTCTTCCCGATGCTTATGAGCATCGAGCTGATGGCTTCCTGCCTCTTCCGCTGGCTGGCGCGGTGCGATTTCATCGGATAACCGCTTACTGTCAAAAATAAGGGATATAAAGTTGGTTTTCCTCATCCTCATCAGGATGTGAACGCTGSAGGAGGTGGCGGCAGCATGTGCGAGGCCAGGGAAGTTTCCCGGGAAGGCAACGCAACTTTCCTGGGATGCGGAGTAGGACTGACCGCACTCACAMACACCAGAACGTCAACGCGTGCCCTCAGGAGCAAACTCCCTGCACGGTGCTGCAGTGTTTGGGTGCTCCAGGGCACCCCCGAGAGCCAAAATAAGGGCAAAATTCATYATTGCAGCTTGTTGCAAGGTCTGCACGACATTAATGCTCCCCAAAACCCTTCCCAACGTAGGGGTGACGATGTCTCCATCTCATCCAAGAGCAGCTGCTGGGTCTGTCACACCTGAGGACGTGCTGTTAATTCCAACGCTGATAGCACAGACATTCATTAAAGGATTTTCCAGTTCCTTTTGTTTGATTAGAGACACTACAACACGGTAATCAATTTATGAAGCCCATTAGCAGCTTCACCCCCATCAAATAATAAAAAACTCCACTTCCTTCATCTCACCAGCTCAGCACTATTAAAAGTGAAGTGGAAGACTGACACACCTGCATCATTTAACTGTTCCCTGAAATATAATTACCTCGCGTGTTTTAAGTCAAAATTAAGGAAAAAAGGCTCTATTCTAAGCAGCGCCTGATGGAAATTGAAAAGCCCAAGGCAGAAGCAAAGGCAGGAAATCATGAGGCTCTGCTCGGGGATAACGACGTTAAACCCGCTCATCTGCTGCTGCCTCCACTGGAGTGGCTCATGAACCGGGAGCCCACCTGGCTCAGGAACCAGGAGCCTGCCCGTTACCCACCCTGGCTTTTAACGGGGACGCTGGTTTTCCCTGTCACCCTCCACGGCAGCAGCAAGCACCAAAACGAGCGGGATTTGTGAGCCGGGGCGTTTCGCTCCCCTTCGCTGTGCGGGCGTTGGACACGACGGAGCCGCTTCAAAACAGGCACGGGACGAGCGCCACGTTCAGCCGCTCCACGGAACGCTCCTCCAAGGCCMGGAAAAACGCTCATCAGCAAAACCACCTCCCTGCAAACCCCAGCCCGGCTCCAACTCCGCTGTCCTCAGCTCGGGCCCTTCTCCTCGGGGGCCTGGGTGCAGTAACACGGACATGTCCATTCAGCCCCCACCCCAGGCCACGGACACTGATGCAGCGTCTCCCACCGCGCGCACGGGGTTTCTCTGCTCCTCTCCTGAGCATCCTACGGACATGGGGATGTGTCAGGAGGGAAGCTGGGGGTGGCACAGCCACTGCTGATGGGTTGGACTCCGCCGTCCCCAAGCCGAGAGTATTTGGAAGCACAAACGTCCCCCAGGGTTGGGGCAAAGACACTTCATGTGCACGCCAATGGACATGTTGCTTCCTTGCTCCTGCTCCGATTTTCCAGGTTTTTCCCCGTTCCCGCCGGGCCCCGCGGTGACTTTCCGCAGGGGACAGCGGGAAACGCGGCGGCGCTCGGAGAGCGGCTCCGCACCCGCCGTCGGCTCCGCGAGAGCCGCTTTCACCCACGGCAGCCTGAATCCCTCAATAATAAAATCCCCTTTCAAGATGATGTGATCAAAAGTGACATCGGAGAGAGAACGGGGSGGAAAAGAAGAGAAAGAGGTTGTCCTGGCAACTGGCATACCTTCCCGGCACTCCAGCGGAACAGGACGGCATAAAATAAATGTTTTCTAATTAAATTCGTAAAAGGTGGCATTTATCAGAGGGTGACCACTTAACATTTTGCTGCAGAAATGGTTACTTCTTGCAACTGAAGGATTTAATAACGGCCTGCCTTTGATCTAAATGAAATATTCAAATCCTCCTTTAATTGAACAGCGTTGGGGTTACTCTTATTTTCACTTCAACTGATAATGGCGGAAATCAGGACTAAACCCTCAAGYGGCCCCGCAGACGAAGCCTCGGCCTTGGGCGGCCCCTCGCACGCCCGGATGGAATTCGATGGGCTCCACGGGAATGACCCGGGACTGGGAGCAGTCCGGGTGGGATGAAACCAAACCCATGGACTGCGACCCGGGCTTCACCGATAGCGCCGAGTTTTCTACCGAGTTTGACAGGCCTGGGACTTGCCGCCCACGAACCGAGTGGCAACCCGCAGCGCCGCCCGTCAGACGCTCGGCCAAGGTCAAGGGCGGCCCGACGAGCGCGACGGCTGCGGAGAAAAGCTGCCACGTTCAATAAATCTCCTCGGAGCCTGATCTTCCCTCTCCAGCACTGCCTGGAAGGGAGCGACAGCCGGGGCGGAGGGAGCCGTGCAGCAACTAGAGCATCTTCCCCTGGAAACCCGGGGAAAACAAGCTCCACTGGAGCAGCCCGCGGCGCTTCCAGATGTTTTACAGGGGCCCCAAGTGGCTTTCGCTGCTTTTAATCAGAGAATGAATGTTCTGCTCCAAAACTCAACTTTTCTTTGCAAAAGCAGACGGGTCTTTGAGCGCTTCCGAACCTAAGCAACTCCACGCAGTCACTGTACGTAGGGCCCTGCAGGGCTCAGCGCGCGGGGCGAGGAGGCAGCCGTTTGATGAAATATTTATCATTCAGGAAGGACCGAAACAACAACAACAGAAAGGAACGTTTTCTAARGCTTCGCTGCAGCGTGCAGCTCTGAGGAGCAGCAGCGGGAACAAGAACACGGCGATAAGGGATAAATATTAACGAGGGTGGATGGGGAGGCAGCCGGAGCCGTCGGCAGCCGGCAGCCCCGTGCTGAGGACGCGCAGCTGCCGATTCCAGCATCTGGAATCTCCGGCAGGGAAACACCAGGAGCGCGAGACGGCATCGGCCGCGCGGTGCCGGGAGCGTTTGCTGAGGGTGCTTTGGAGCAATGACKGCTCCTCCGGAAGAAACCACGGGAAAAGGGCTCCCGCCACGCTCCCGTGGTCCACAAACTTTGGAAGCTGCTGCTGGAGAAGGAGGGATCTCCGCTGTGCCGAGGGGGACCGAAGGGGACCAGGGGCCGCTCAGACCATGTCACACGAGGGCAGCCTGTATCACGGARCAGGGAACATGGGCAAACGGGGCTCCTCGGGGCTGTATCTGCACCACGGATGYGCAGCTGGGGTGAAACACGGACCAGCTCTTCCCTTCCCTGCACGCCCCTCATCCCRGGCTGCCAAGCGCCTTCCTCCTCCTCGCGATGAACACACCGGCCTGTGCTCTGCCTATTTGCACACACTCTATTTACGATCGCTCAAATCCTCAATTAGCTTCAGTTTGCTCAGCCGCGAGACGGGTATGGGATCTCATATCTACTCCACAGCTACCATCAGCCACGGGATAAATTATTCAGTGTTTTACAAGGGAGCATTAGCCGCGCTCCTTCCTACCTGGGAATACACACGCGTGCAGGAAGCTTTGGCCCATCAGCCCTAATGCTCGACGGCTTTCACGTCCGTGGGAGATGYGGGGAGCAGCACCCCACGTTATCCTGATTCATCAGAGAGCAGAAGTTTGGCCCCAGGGAAGSGGCTGGGGACCTCCCAGCCCTGCTTCTAGCTCCGCTTTTGCTCCCCCGTTGATCCAGCCCTCTGGTGCCTCAGTTCCTCCACCTCAATCACACAAACCTGATTAATTCACACCTACAGAGTGCTACCAAAAAGAAAAAGAAATGCTCTAKGAGAGGTGTTAGGAGAGAGAAAAACACCATCACGCCCAAACCGCACGGTGAGAGGTGCCTGGGCTGTAACAGATGGGTCACTACCGCCGGGCGAGAAGCAGACCTGGGGGTAGGATTCCCGTGCGCGCTCCGCAGGGAACGGCGGAGGCTCCGAGGGGCTTCCGCGCCGCTGCTCCCTGTGCGGGGCGTGGATGGACGGGGCGTCCGCGAGGTGCCCAGCGCCTGCCCCGGSCCCTGCAGCGCCGCCCGCCACCCGCTGCGGGCCCCGGGACGCTTTCGTCCTGCTGCATCCCTGCCGCGGGTCAAAACAGAAGGCGCTGCTTTTAGTGCCCGGTATTGCGTGTTCTCAATCGCTCCGTTTTTGTCCAGACTCCCAACAATCTTCTYGAAAAAACAGCTTTTGGAAGTGTACGGAAACACTCTGACCAGGCTTGCCACCCAAAGGAATGCCACCTACCTGACCGCCCGGAGAAGCCCCATCAAGAGCTGCCGTCTCGCTTAATGAACCTGCGTTACATAACGAGCTCGTGGCGCCAGACGGGGCCACTCGCTCCATAGGAGAGAAGCCTCCCGGTAATCGCAGCAGACAGGGAGCCACGTCTTCCATTGACGACGAGCCCCTTGTTTGCCCTCGATTTGAAACAGGGGTGCAAAGGGGCCGCCGCTCCGCTGCCCTCCTCTGCCTGAACGCCAGCCCTAGAGCAAACAGCTCATCCRGCTTCAGCACGAGCCTTTCCGTAGAGAACGGCAGTCAAAAACACACGCACGCAAATACGGTTGGYTGTATTAAAAAGGTCTCTCTGGACATGAAGCGACGCATTCTACAGAGAATTAAAAAAATTATATATTGTTATACATAYAGTTGTACGGTGGGTGTGTTTGTGCTTTAAATGCAACCCCCCTGCTCCGTTTTTATTGCATTTATTTCCAGCGGCTGAAGGGCCTCCCGGCTCCTCCTGGTCTGAGCACCCCAAAAACCAGAGCAAAGCCCCTGTGCTGGGGGGGGTCCTTGCCCAGCACCCACCCTCCAGCTTGGACCAGGGAGGGATGGGAGGGATGGAGGGATCAGAACTGCCCGGATGGTGCCTGACGCCTCGGGAGATGGTGCCGAAGGGGGTGCTGGTTTAGGGAACACGGTGTGGGCATGGGAGGAGATGGGGGAAGAAAAAAGAGGGAAAAACAATGAGAAAGAGGGGAGGAAAAAAAAAAGAAGGAAGAAAGAAAGGGGAAAAAAAGGGAAGAAAGAAGGAGAAAAGAAAAGAAGGAAGAAAGAAGGGGGGGAAAAAAAAGAATAAAAGGGCTGCTGAGAACAGAGGAACCATCTGGCCCTGGCAGAGGAGCAGCCCCAATTCCCCCACAGTTCCGCTTTCCCCTCAGATTGCCGAGGAAAAGGGGGCTCTTTTCCAACTCACGGTAAAGTTGTCAATAAAATAAAATCAAGCAAATAAATCAGAGCCCTCCAAACGTGCACCAGCCGCAGGAGGCGGCACCGGGGGCTTGMGTTGGCTTCAGCGATACGAATTCCCCGGCCCCGCATCCCGAGGAGCTTTCCCCGCCGGCACGTGGCCGAGGCCACCCGGGTACCGGTGGCTTCCGTTGCCATGGGAACGTCGTCACCAGCCAAGCYGCCGGGTGCCCATGGGGACGGGAGCGGAGCCGCAGCGAGGAAACCCCAGAGATCCATTAGCAGCACGTTGCCATGGCAACGGCGCTCGCTCATTAACGTCGCTCCCCCCCCCCTCTTCCCGGAGAAACCTTCTCCCGGSGACGCGGAGGCGGCCGGGAAGCGGCTCCGGGCGGGATGCGAGGGCTGGCGAAGGGGATGCTCTGCCCACGGGCAGGGGGGGCCCGCCGCCCATGGGGCTGTTTTAACCCGAGTTAGAGCAAGCGGGGCAGGAGCCTCCTCTTTGCAGAGCAGCATCGCGCCAGGGGGTGCTCGGGGACCGGGCAGCTGTTGCTAGAGGGTTAAAAAAACCCGAAATAAATAAAAACATTTCAAAACTCCTCCAGTAAGATGGGCAGGTTCTGCGTAAGCAAAGGATGCCCCAACACGCGGGTCCGATCCAGTCCGTTTCTCCTCCGTGCCCACGCCGAGCGGCGCTCCCTGCCCCTGCGTCGCCTGCTGTTGGGACCAGGTTTCTGGTTTCTAACACTCCTGATCCGGATTAGGGAGGGCAACTGCACAGGGCAGCCCAAGCGGCGCCACAGGGTCCCTGCAAAACTCACCTGTGCTGGAGCCCCATCTGCCACCAACACCCTGCCCTGCACCTCAACGCGGGTCGCCCTCCTTTGCACCCCCTCCTGCACCCCCAGCAAGGTTTCCAGGGAGGCAATAAACCATCCCAGGAGCGGGAATCCTCCCGGGCCGGGAGCCTCCTCTCCACGCGTGGCAGTTCCCAGCCCGTTCCCCGCGGGAACACCAGCCCCAGACTGGAGTTCAAAACGCAGCCAACCACAAACCCACTCCCACTATTTCCTTTATGGATTTCAGCACGATATGTCACCGGGCAGCTCAGTTAGATGGAAATACGGGTTTCAGAGGCCTTCAAAAACAACAGCTATTCCCTCCAAGCCTAAATAACATGGCATTAACTGTAATAATAGTACAATAACCAAGCAACCCGAGGGGGAAACTGCTTGGCTTTTATTTTTTCATTTGTTTGCTTTACATAAATAAGAGATAATCTCCCATGATAAACTAAYGAGAGTATCAAACAAACCGAACCAATTCAAAGGGGTTTTATTTAAAAAAATCTTTGCAGYCACAAGAAAAAAAGTCTCCAGCTTCATCAACCAAACCCGCTTCACCTGCAACCAGTGCTGTGAAGCCAGCAAGATATGGGGGAATTTCCTCTCCCATTGACCACATCCCTCCTTCRGGCATCAAATCCCAGCAGGAATGTTTGGGCTGCAGGAGCCTCCCGCGCTGCACAGAGCGGCAGCCCTTGCAGAGCACCACGTTTGGGAGCAACGTGCAAGTGCTTTCCTGCAGGCAAAACCTATTAACTGGTCGAGACTGCCAAGATAAGGCAGGTGCCTGATTGAAATCACTAACGATTCGGCTTCGCAGGTTTGGGGCTGCGTTTGGGGATCTCTGTGCTGCAGCAGCCCTGAGATTACATATATCGAGGGCAGACACGTTGCGAGGTTTCTACGTTTCAAACCAAAAATCCTCCAGCATTTCTCASTTGTCTGGGCAGCGAGACACGAACAAATGAGCCCAACCACGCTACGTTCACAAGGCAGAAGCTCCCCGGAGCCCGAGACAGAACGGGATCCCRTCGCACCAGGTACTACGCAGCCCGTCCTCCAAAGGGCTTCCAAGCTCAAATCGCTTCTAATTTTAATAAATCTAGTCCCAGGTATTACAAACCCCAGCATCTCCACTGTTCTTCCGTGTAGCAATTAAGTGAAAAAGGCAAGAAGCTACTTCRGAGCCTCCCTTTATTGCAACTACTTAGGGTACTATTAAACTGCATCGTAAAGGAGGGAGCTCAAAGGGAGGGACTGGGTACTTTGCTGTCAGCAGGAAACCCTTCGTGCCAACACGCTCCTAAATCCGACTTTCCTTCAGTTCCCTCCTAACAGCACGGAGCCTTTTTTTCCATCATGTGATGGGTCAAAAATACACACGCTTTTCGGAGCGCGATGCGGACAGGAGGAGCAAAGGTCAGGGAAAACGCTTTCATTATTCACCATAATAAGACKGTGGGACTGGTACAAGGAAGATATTAATAGTCTTTGGAGGGGGGATGCTGGTTCCCTGCTCTGGCCGGTCCAGCTGCTCCCTGCGAGCACAGGCAGGAGCTGGGGATGCGCCCGGCCGGGTCTGCAYGGAGCTCGCCGGGAGGTCCCGGTGCACGTGGGCCCTTCTCCTCCTCCTCCTCCTCCTCCGTGCTCCTTCACCAGCAGCGGCCCCGAGCGGGTCCAGGCAGCTCTTTGCTCCCATTTGCTGCTCTCAGACCTACTTGCCGTCCCCTCGTCCCTCCCAAGCTCGCCAGCACAGCAGAGCCGAGGTAGCAGAGCTCCTGTAGCCRCACAGAATCCCGAAATCCTCCTGAAACCTGGGGAAACCTGCCCAGCATCCRCACGAGGGAAACCACAGCAGCCACTTGAAGCGCACTGATTAGAGGCTTTCCTTGTGCACTCTGGAGACACCAGGGCYGGGAGGGGCGTCCCAAGACGCTCAGGGCTCCTGGGCCCTGCTCAGGGTCCCACCACGCTGCTTCACCCAGCGAACGAACCGGGACYGCTGATGGGAAAGGCACGTGGCCCCGTAACCACCGCTCTGAAGAGGCTGAAGGCAGCAAGGGTAGAACTTCCGGAAACGTTTTAGCCATAAAACACTTCTGGTCACAAAATAAATAAATAAAACACGTGGCCTCCTGGTGAAATCCAAGTTTAGCTCCAGCCATGTCTCTTCTCAGCAGACTAGAGCCAAATGATACTCCCTATTTCAAGATGACGGAGCTGACAAATGCTTTGGATGGCGAGTTCCCACTGCAGATGTCCAACCCATCCGAAGATGAAACGTCGCTGCTGTTATAACCCCCTCTCCTGTAGCACATCCAGCCGGAGGTGACCGTGACCCTGCAGACCCCGTGGGACGCGGCGCTCRCTCTGTAGAAGACAGCAGGGAGGTGAAACCCCCCCTTCACTCAAGTCTCTCAGCTCCGAGACGCACGTGCACGTGACAGACAGCCCTGGGAAAACGAGCCCTCCAGGAAAACGGGAGGTTTCACATTGCAGGATGCTTGAAACAAGGCCGCTTTAGCCTAAAGGATCTCTGTAAGAGTGGTGKTTAATTGGCATAACAAGTGGAATTAAAAACAACTTAGCCTAGGTAGGATTAGACCAAGGATTTTTAATGCTACTTGTTATATCCTGTTAAATAAAGCTCCTGGGTTAATACAGGTCTTTGGAAATGCTGGTGCTGCAACGTGGCCACGGCCTTGCAAAGCCCAGCTTTCTAGGAGGTCATTTAATGAATTYGATCCAGAGCAGCTCAGAGAAAGGGGTGTCCCATGGACTACAGGAGAGGGGCTGTAGGGACAGGCTGGGCTCTGCCCGATCCGTTGTCCTTCCAGGCTGCTGGAATTGGGAAGATCATTGAGGAGGAGACGGATGGTTGAGGGACCTGGGATAAAGGCAGGAGCTGCTGAGAGCAGGTACCAGGTCACGGGCACCCCGCAAGGTTTGCAGGCAGGTAGATTTGGAAGAAACCTGGGCACAATGTTGCTTCCCTCGCGAGTTTTCTCTTGATGCTTTATTTGTTTGTTTTTTTCCTTTTCTACCTGCAATAACATGGGTTTCACTTTGCAGGAGTCATTTTGTRGAAGAACCCTGCGCAAAATAAGATTGTCAGCAAATCAGTAACCAAAATGACTGATCCGATAGAGCCATTTTTCACGGTCTCTGCTCACCTGCCTCGTCACCTCACCAAGCCGAGCATCCTGATGGAGCCATTTGGAAGGCTGTCGTCCGAACAAGGTCACCTTCATGAAATAACCCTGCACAGATTCCACRCCGTGGAGGAGCTGGTCACTTCAGAGGGGCTTTCTTAGAGGGTCCCTCAAGCACATGGGCAAATGGCCAGAGACACCCTGCACCTTTGCTACTTAGACTGTACTTGGTCTACAAGACAAGGATCTCCTTTTCCAAAGCTGTCAAGGCAGTACTTAGCATCAGAGCCAAAAGCCACTTTAAATGAGCTGGCTTTCGGAGAAAAGAAAAATCAAGGTATTTTAAGTCTTTGGATAATTCAGCGACTGCTCTCCTCAAAGGCAGTTTTTCATCTGCTGTAGAATGAGATCAAGAAATCCCATCGGACCGAAGCGAGCCTTAGAAGCGCTACACAAACCGCTCCAGGTTCCCCCAGATCACTCCATCTCTACAGCGCGGCTGCGGGAGGCGGTTTAATCTTTCAGCGGATAAAAGGCCTACAGACCTTCACGCTGGARAACGGCAGGAAAGCTGGGTCCCTCATGAGCAATTTCACATCTGACTTCATTAAAGAGCTGCACAAGAAGGATTTTTCGGAGCACCAAAACAAGAGGAAATAAGTTTGCAAAGAGGTGGGATGATGATTCCTCCTCTGCGGGCAAAGGAGGAAAACTGTTCTGCAGAAAGGAAGGCAGCTCACGGAGCTCTGTTACCTTAAGACTGGCTAAARTGGCAAGAAGTCTCAATATTCCCACTTCTCTTCAAGCAACGTCACTAATGCCTTCCAAGGCCTTGGTTGGGCACTTGGACTTGTGCAAGTTCAGTTCTGAACTTCCCTAAGTCAGCAACTGCTGCAGATGTCAAAGCACTCAGTGGCCTTGGAAGAAAATAGAGACCGATTAGACCTGACCACTTAAGACCACGAATGCCTTTTAAGACTTGTTGCTTCCACRTTCTTCAATTCTTTTTACAGTTTTTAAAGCTAAGTCTGTGAGACAGGCACAAAACCAGCCTTTTTGTCATGGTTTGCACATTGTGTTCAAGACTCTTCATCCAAAACCTCGACTTCTTTTTCCCCTCCACCGATACATCTCTTGGCCTCACAAAAGAGGCGACACCCCCAGCCTTGCCYTGCTCCTGTCCTCAGCCCGCTGTGGCTGCAGCCACGCTCCAGGACACGTGCAGGACAGCTCGCCTTTCTCGAAGCACATAGATGCTCRAAGCGATGCACTCAAAAGCACAAAAGCCCAAACCCCAAAGCTGCAAACGCTGTTTAGAAAACAACAAACTCCCCAGTTTGCAAGGGGCTCGGAGGGTTAGGGCAGGTTCCTCCAGCCCATGATCCGGCCAGGCTCCTCTTCCTAGCGCCTCGTGCCACCCGCTGCCCAGGGRAAACCAACGGGGGCATCACGCTCGCTTGTGCGCTCGGGTCCACAGCAGCAGCGTGGGCAGGAGCTGCCGAAGGGAAATGCAGATTTTGGGCAGCCCATTAGCACCAGGAGAGGGGCCAGCAGCAGGAAGGGGCAATACGGCACTCTGGGAGCCTTCGCAGAGCTCCTGTCACTCGTGTGGCACCTGGTGCAAAGAAGTGACAGGAGCAAAGCAAACTCTGCCGGCTTTCCTAGCTCTTGCTCTGCTTCCAGCCGCTCCCTGGAAGTTATCTCAGCTCACAGCTTTGCGCTGAACGCCGCTCTGCATCGATTTGCGCTGTAATGAGGTTATAAGCAGAGCACATCAATCCAGATTAGGTTCAGGCTGGTGGCTCGAGCGCTGCCCGCGTGGGGCTCACGAGGTCACATCTCGGAAAGGAAAGCTTGGGGAGAGCAGGAACGGGCCAAGCACCCAAGGGATGAGGAGGCCAGGGAGGAAGCAGCATCAGGAGAGTGTCCGAAAAGCACCGGGATCCAAAACTGTCCCCACAGGAGCACCATTAGGTCCCTCAAAACCACGCAAGCTTTCTTTGCACAAATTCTGCACTTCCCTAGAGCATTAAATTAATWTAATTAATTTATAAACAGCCTCGATTTTGCAGGGAACCCAACAAGAGAGGGGAAAGGTCAATGATGCACAACTTCCACCACCCATAGCCCCTGTATCCCCAACACACTGCCCAGCGTTAAACACAGTGACAAACAACAGTAGCACAGCGAAGGAATCAGGAGTTACAGGGAGGGAGAAAAAGTTGCTTTCAGCTGAGATTTAAAGCGAGCTGCTGAGTCMATGAGGAGCTGGAATGAAGAGCCGCGGCGCAAAAGCCGCTCCGTCCTCAGCCATGAAAGGGAAAGAGGAGCAAATTGGCTCAAAATCGCCCTCCTCAGCTTCAGAGGCTGCCGTACATACCTCAGCTCCCTCCCGGCCCCGGCCGCCCGAGCAGCGCCGCATTCCCGGCGATCCCCGAAACCCAAAGCGGAGCCCAGGTCCGGAGCAGCTCTCCYGGCCGCGGGCAGCGTCCCCAGCACCAAGGGACAGCGGGACAAAGGGCAAACGCTGCAAGGGGAGCGGAGCCTCACGCCAAACGCCACGCGGCGTCGCGGCTCGTCCCAGCCTCGCTTCCCCGCTCCGCACATCCTTTCCCATTAATTTGCTCTCCCAGCGCTCTTATTATTTAAGCTTTGCATTACTTAACTCTCGGCTGCGTTCTGAGGCGCAGTTTGCGGAAAAGGCACTATGCAAAATAAATTTGTGTCTTCTGTTCTCATTTGTTTCAGAGGCTAATTACCGGTTTTATTGGGTTTCTGAGCAGGAACGTGCGCTGCGTATTATGTACTGCACAGCTGCATGCTGGAAAGTGATCCTCCGAGTATTAGAAGCTTTGCACTGTGTTTTAAAGCAGTAAGGGAAAAAGAAGAATAGATGGTCATTATGCACTAAATAGCCTCCATCTTTCAACCTGATCCTTCTTTTCCTGGCATCAATATATAGATTTTCCCCCTAGTTCCTCCCAAGTCTGTTCTGGTTCTTTCAGCACAGAGTATCCSCCATCACTCCTCTATTAGCAAAAGTCCAGCCTAACTCCCAGCCACTGAAAGATTAGCAGCGGGATGGGCACAGGTAAGTGTCCATAGCACAGTATCCGACAGGAGAGCCRCACGCTGCTGGTCGCATGGGAGAATTCCATGGGATGCAAGACCGAGCTTGCGAGGAAGGGCTTTGGAGCGCAGTGATTAGAAGCAAAGGAAGAAGCCGCAGTTCCAGCTTAACTGTCCTGCCGAAGCCCTGCTCCTCCTCCTCCCTCCTTCTCCCGAAGCTTGGGGAAGCTTCAGGCTTCCTAAGGAGAGCGCCAAAGCCCGGCCGGGCCAGCGGCTCGCTCCGGCGGGGAAGCGTCTCCTCCGGGAGCATCTCCTCCCCGCGTGCTCCCGCTCCGGAGCCGGGCTGTCCTGTATCCGATCATCCCCTAYGACAGCCCTGTCACAGCGACAGCTCGCAAGGCAGCAATCCAAACAAAAACCATATTCCCGGGAGAAACCATCGGAGAGTCCCCAAACAGGCATCACTCGGCAATGCCACTAATGCCYGTTAATTCCCAGGACGGGGAAGCGCAGGCTCCTGCCCGCGGCCTCCTTGGCTCTTTCCCTTCCCATCCTGAGCACTGGGGCAAAAGGATGAGTTTGGGATGTGACATCCACTGATCTATCACAGACACAACTGACGAGATGGGAAAAGGGAACACGCTCCGAGCCGCCTCTGCACCCCAAACTGCATCCGTGCATGCAGCAATGAGACCTTGCAGACCAACGACCTCTTCTCAAAACCCTCATGCCTGTGAGGGGTGTAGGAGCGAAGGAAAATCAAACTTTGGGAAAACGAGGAGGTTTTGAACATAAAAATCACATTAGATCCCCGAATTGGCACCTGGGATCCGTCCTCTCAAGCGCCTGCCACGTACGAGAAGCACCACGGTGCCTTCTGAGGAGGTGCCAACCACGGAGGGCAACAGCCTCCCTGCAGCCCATGGAGACGCAGGGACCACACGACCCCCCAGGGGCTGAGGACAAACTCCATCCTCCCCCGTTGAACGCACAGCGACCCCATCCAGGAGGGCTCACCCGCTCCGGTGGCACGAGCCCTGCCCGCCGACGGCACCGAGCCGCGATTACACGGTGTCTCACAACAAGCGCTTTCCGCCCTCACGGAGCTCATCAAATTACCAATTTCACGGTTGATTTTTCTCTTGGCTCGCTCCTGCCAACAGCTCTCGTGTTCCTCACATCTCCTCCCGCCCTGGTAGGAGGCAGCAGGGATGTTCAGGGGTTTGAGGAGCTTCCCAGAGCCGCCTTAGGGAGAACGGCTGSTTCGCTCCATTCCAGCTCCTGCACGTAAAACAGCATGAGTGTAAATCGGAGTGAAGTCCTTTCACCAGAACCGTAAGATTTCACCCTATTTGCCCTCAGTACACAAGCACTTGCTTGGTCACCAGTTCACCTCCGCTTCTTTAAATGCCACCAAAAAGCCAGGAACAAGCTGAGAAGAGCYGGAGTAGGAACCACCTCAACGCATGGGCCGATGCTCCACCAAGCCCAACTGCCTAAGGAACAAACTCTGGGCTATTCCACCCGCAGACTAAGGGGGAAAGCTGCAGAGAACTGTGATTACAGCATCATTGCACCGTAAGGGCAAGCCCGTAGGACACCCGAACCGCATGCTTCACCTTTCCTGTCCCCTCTGCTCCTCTAGCAAGACATGGAAAACTCCAGTCTCATTAATCTGAACATCAGATACTCATTACTGGCCAACAAGCACCTATTTGGCCAGGAGGAAGCAGGTCTGGTCTATCCTGTGCTGATTTCTCACGTCAGGTTAGCTTTTATTTAACGGTATGGCTCTCCGAAGCTGCACGTCTCCAGGAGCTTCAGCCTAAGGAAGCATAGCCTGATGTTTATAGTAACAAACCTAGTAATCAAATGCAGTCTGGTAAGTGACAAACTGTTTATTTTCCCTCACATGAGGAATTCTTATAAAACCGTTGAAACGTTCCATTTAAAAGTCATCTGCATGGCGAGGCGCTGGGTATTGTCATAAATCAGGGAAAACAGCCTCATGAATAACTTCAGAGATTCCCCAGACTAAAAATAATCCCCAAACAGGAATCTTCTCATCACGCTCCGACCGAGGAGCCCAAACCCGCATGCTTTTCCTTAACCAAGGCAAAAGGAGACCCCAATTGAGGCACAAGGTGAGGGGCGCGCGGACGACTCGGGCTCCCCGGTTCCATCRGCGGTTTTGCAGAGCGGATCCTCCCTTCGGAGCCCCCGCGAGCGCGGGAGCCCGGCCAGGCTGTTAGGGGAAAAAGGCATCTCCAYGTACGGGAATGTTCCCGTGACTCCTAATTGCATCCGCATCTTCACAACTGTCTCCACCATAGGAATGCACTTGGCTCAACGCAAAGGTTTAGCCAGCGGCTGCCTCTGGCAGTGGGAAGGAGCAAATATTTAAGGGGAGGGAGGGAAGAACACATGAAAAACAAGGGAAAGTAAAGTGAGAGGCCTCCTCGTATCCAACAACTCTTTGATCGCTTGATTAATAAGTCAATAAATGAATAAAAACAAATAAAACTTCCCCATTCTACTGACAGAGGATGAAATTCCTGCTGCAACTTGCCAAGGGTCAGTGAACGTAGTGGTGGCACCAGGAGAGAAACCCGGCTCATGGAGCAGAGGTCTTGGCTGTACTCAGCCCCCATCAACCCCCGGCACCAGCTCAGCGTGACGGTCTGCTCCAAACCACCATCATCATGATGGGCAACAACCCACGTTAAAGGAGGCACTTTCCATAAGATCTGGTGCAAAAATGAGTGATAAGCTCAGGTCCCTGGTACATTGACTTCTAAACCTGCAGGTTCATCCAGCACATCCAAAACCTTCATCCGTAGGGACCACCGAACCCTAGGAACACTTGGTTGGAAATATCTCTTAATCTTCACGAGGAAAGAAGTAGAGGACAACACATTCCTTTGCCACCCTGCTTCAACTTGAACTATGGAGACGGGGAGAGCGAGCCAAGATGGGGCAYTTTGCCCACAGGGGCTGTGAGGTCACTGGTGGAGATCGGCCCGTGTCAGCCCCCGAGTCCCGCTCTGCTTCACGCGTGGCCTCAGCCTTCCCCATGAAGGGAGTCTCCATCGTGCAGCTGAGCTTGGACAAACGGGTCCCAAGGAGCTGCCACACGGACACCAAGTCACCCCGAGCAACACCAGGGACGTTGCTCCCGCCGCAACAGGTACCAGGAGCGGAAGGAGCAGGTCGGGGTGGTGACTTTGATGGGCCACCAACCCTTCCAAAGGGTGCCGGGTCCCAGCAGCTCAGCCCAGGCCACCAGTTTGCAAAGGATAAACCAGAGCGTTGCTCCCCAGAGYGGGCTCTGCGCTGGGCCGAACCTCCTCCTCCTCCTCCGTTATCCGAGGTTGTGTTGGTCAGGCACCAAGCTGGGGCTTCCTAAACTCACCACAGCACTCTGGGAAAAACTGCCTCAACAAATGAATCAGYTTTGCTTTTAACAAACAGGAACAGGATATAAACCCCAGCGTTTTAAGTGCCCTCCAAGATAACTGGGTAAATGAAGCACTTTCTTCAGGCCCAAGTGATTTATTCCAGAAGAGGCAGATATAAGTGTAGCGGCCCAAAGATTCAGGATGCCAAGTTTCCATTAAAATTTATGGGTTGGAAAGGACCAGAACTTCTAAAAGAAGGCCAATTTTCATTCAAACTTTCTTTGCAATTTACAGGATAAAGCGGCTTGGGGTAGAAGCTTGGACAGGCTCCGAATGAGAAACTGGAGCKTCAAAAGGCCCTCCAGGTTCCCCAAAAGGGAGCACGTCACCCAGAGCGCAACGCGCAGAACCCAACACAGAGCGTGACAGATTCTGCCCTTCCTGGCAGCCCCGTTAAACACACCAGGCCTGGACACCTTCCTAAGGCCGCCAGCCTGGGCTTTATAACGCAAAGGGCATCTCGTGGACACGCAGCCGCCTCGCTGGAGCGGGCAGAGGAGCCGTTGTTTAGCAATGGATTGCACCAAGAGCTGTCTGCAGTTGTGCAAAGCCTGGAGCGCGTCCAACGGGAGAGTGGCTCGAGAGAGGCTCCCGGGGCCAGACGCATTCCTACGAGCACCGAGCTCTCCGGGGAGGGATCGGCACGCCGCTCAAGGCTGAGGATCCGGAGCCCRGCACATCCCAGCCCTTCCGGCTAGGGCACACCATGCAAATATGCAGGGATACTGCTGGAAGGAGATGTCTGCAAGATCGGTAGCAGGGAAAAAAAGAGAAATAAGCAAAAAAACACCCTTCTCGAGTCCTCGTCACGATTTTCACCACTGGCTGCTCCCAAACACAAAGCTCTGTCAGCCTGTCACTCCGTTTTGCTGATACCTTATCCCATTTTGCATGATATGCTTTTCTGCATCATGACATTGCCTGGCCTGCCAAGGACACGCGCTGGCAAAAGGAGGACTCAGCGATAAGGAAGTTTCAAAGGGCTCTTGGAAGGAATTTGGAGGCGGCGACGCGAGTGCAGCGGGCCAGACAGGCAAGAAGCACAACTATATTTGCAGAACAACACGCTCAGTTAGGACTACAGACATCCTAAAGACGATATAAGGTGGAACTGCACTGTCTGGGAATGCTCGAGAAGAACCCCAGCTTCCAACTGGAGAGTCCCATGTGTTYGGATGAGGTGCTGTCAAAGGCACACTTCTACAAACACGAGTCACATTTGGTGTAGACGTGGGGTGTAACGTTACGTTCAAACACCTCCACCACCTCGAAGCCGATTCATGCTCTGCAATGGCCCAGAGGAGAAAAGAAAGGAAAGAATAGCGAGCCCGGGATATTTCAGCTTGCTATCTGAAGTTATTTATAACAAACTCTGAGCGACCTGACCAAAAGGGGCCGAAGGAGCCCAGAAGTGGTGCTGAAGGGTGGTGGAGCTCACGCTTAAACCCATGAGCACGCCGGGCCAGGCATGAACACGGCGACGGGTCTGGTTTCCATCCCCGAGCCAGGGGACACAGGGTTAGGGGTGGCCCTGCAGACCCTTGTGTGACCCATGGGATTTCTCTCCAGCCTAYGGGTGGTCACAGCCTGCCAAGGAGCAATGCCTCAGATGTGGCCCCTTTTTGGGGATGGGCTCCTGGCTTAAATCCGTGCTCCGGYGAATACTGCGGGTGCTGCTGGCCCGTCCTGGAGAGCAGGGACGAGCTTTGACCCGTSCCGTGTAGCGCCGAACCCACGGCTCACCACGACAGGGCAGGGCTGCTGGGGCCACTGGGGCCTCCAGCACCCAAGGTCAGATCAAGGTTTAGCCGATTTTGCTCCCTTGCCCCATCCCTGCCTTGCTTGGCCTGGGACCTCRCTGACCACCAGCTCTTCTGGAGCGTTTAGAGAACCAGCACATGCAGTGGATGCTTTTATAAAGTAACACTAATCTCTGGTACCCTTTTCTCCAATGACGTTTTATGATGGATAGAGGCTATGCTAAAGCATGACAATTAAGGGTATCTCACACCATGTTGGGACTCCTCGTCCCGCCTCTGTGACCCGCCCGCTGCGATGTCCCTTCTGAGTCACCGCGTCTCATCTCGCCTTGGGTTCCCTTGCTGTCCCTGCAAGCCTCTTCCTTGCTCTGCCTGATGCTCCTTCAGCCCCASGTTGCCTCGGAGCAGAGCCCGGCCAGCGCCAAGCGCAGCCCCGGGACGAGCGATACGGATGCAAAGAGCAACAGGGCTCCATCGGCCCCGGGAGCGCAGGGCACGGACGGCGCCGCTCCGTGACGCACGGGACGAGCGCCCGGCCAAGAGCCTCCGCACGAAATTCCTCCCTGCTCCCCCGTCCCGGCCTCGGAGAGTTAACAGCAGCTTCAGCAGGCCCAGATTCCCTCTCCCTCCAAATGCCAAAGGCTCCCTTCAAAAGCGAGCTCCTACTTGAGYGCAAACAAGCCTCCGCAAACAGAAACCATCCTCCAGGACGACGCAAAACGTAGCCTTAGTTTTTTTTCCCCTGCCCAGAGCACGTTCCAGATCACAAACGTTAAAAATAGGCACTCTCACAAGTGAACGTTTTCCTGAACCTCCTCAGGAAAGCAAAGGAYGCAGAGACCAAAGCGGTTTCTGCCTTGGTGAGGGGCCCTGAGGACCAGGCTGAGGATGGGGGGATTCACCCCACGCTCAATARGGGATTTACGAGCCCTAGGTGGTCACTCAGGAGCCCTTTACAAGCCTYGCTCCCCATAAAAGAAATATGCATCAGCAGCGAGCAAACTGCTCCTACAACCTCAAAAAGCAGAGGCTTTGGCTGGAGCATCGGACACCCTTGGCCGCCGCTGCAATAAGTGTCCCCAGCAAAGGCACGTGCTGCAAACTGCAGAAGCGACGTCCAGAATCGCTGATAGGGGAAACCACCACAAGCCCATCGCAGCCAGCAGGCCCTTTTTGGACATTTCTTCTATTGCCAGTATTGACGGAGATGAAACTAAAGCCTTCAGCGGACAGCGAGGAGAAGGAATTTCCAGAGCATTTACAGGCTTGGTCTTTACCAGGACTCTTGGGAGCGGATCCAAATCTCTGTCCTTGAGCGCCTGTTTAATAGGAAAACTAACATCTTGGGGTATGCTTCGCATTCCTGGCAGCCCTCCAGCCRCTCTGTCCATGTGCAGAAGCCTGAAGTTAAAATGTCATTGTGGAAAAGAAATTCAGGAAGAATAGATGGGGTAATTTGCAGCTGGACTGATGTTGAAGTTAAGTAGCTTGGAGCATGGGGCCAAAGGAGGAAAAGGATCCCGGTTTGTTTTCCAAACTCGCATCGCTCGTCACGTGCCGACATCTCCCCGCACGTCCCAGATGGAGCCCCAAAGGTGGTGACGAGAAGTCCTGTGGTGACAGCAGGTCCTGCTGGCTCTCAGTGGAGCTGCCAGCGGCTCCATCTGGACCAAGCTCAGGTCTTTGCACTTCCCAAAGGGGCAAGCRCATACATACAGCTACACGTGAGATATACATACATGTATGTGTGTGTGCACGTATGCACAAACCCCCCACACCCACTGTGCTCCTCCTGGGCACCTCTGCCTTGCCATGAGCTGCGCCTGGCACCCGAGCCCAAGGATTTCCCAGGTGGTGCCACCAGCTGCACAGCAAAAGCCTCCGTTTGCTGCTGCTCCCGGCCAGCTCTTCGTCCCCTCCCTCATCTGTCACCTGCAAAGAAGGTGTCAGCTCGTGCTTCCTCTCCCTAACCACGTCAAGAGGAAATCTGGGCTGCAGCTCCTCCGAGACAGGAAGGGATTCGCATGCAAATACCTGCGTATCCATCRCAAATCCCAGCGGGTTTAATCCGAGCGCATCCGAACAACAACCAAATTAAACGCAGCGCGTGGGCGAGGCCGAGCGCGCCGGGGAGAGGAGGGTTTCGGCAGGCAGCGCTTCCCGAGGGCCCGGGGGAACCCCCCTGCCCGGCATGTCCCTGTTTGTGCCGCTCGCCAACCACCGCAGCCCATCGAACCCCTCAGCCTGCTGGACGGAGGCGGATGCTCCGCGCGCCACGTGCGTAACGCCCGGGTCCCTCCTGCCGCCCTTCACCACCACGGCGGCTCTTCCCCTCCTCCCTGCTTTGCACGACGAGGGTGGGAGAAAGAGGCAGRGGGTGGCAAAGGAGGTGGAATTCGCCATGCGAAGGAGCCGCGATCGTAAATCCACGTACACACGCACAGACACAGCGCGGTCCTGCCCAGAGCTCTCGGCAGCGTCGCTTCGGAGCGGAGYTACGAGGTCCTGGGAGCTCTGTGGAAGCACAACTTCCATCTGTCAGGCAAAACGGGCAAAATCAGAGCTTGAATCTGTGCGGTTAATCCATTGCCAAGCTAGTCAGACTGGTACGGTGCTCCAAACAGATTATTACAGAAAAGAAAGAGGAGAATTGTCTTTTACAGCTGCATCTTGTCCATGCTCCCCTCGGCAGCCTCCCCGCAAGGCCAGCTCCGAGTGACCGCTCTTATATTTCATTGCAGCAGGAGGCTCGGAATAGTCCTGGACGACTGTTGGGAGCTAATCAGCCCCTAATTCACTTCCAGTTTGTCTCTATGCAGGCTGATGACTTCTAATTGCTGGCTCACAAACACAGTGCGTACCCTGATGGTTTTAAGTCGTTCCAAGTCATCTGRAGATTGCCTATATGGGGACATCACGTAATAGCTTTCCTCCTATGTCAGGGAGCTAAATATTTCCCTAAATTGCATCTTTCTTAAGAGTCACAAGGCTGCTTCTACGGCTGGATTAATGGATTGGACMCAACGCCAGATGCTACCTTAAGAATTAACGTCAAAATCCCAGCTCGCGTTCCCCTAAAACATCTGTGTAGATGGAGGTAACATATTTTGCACAGGAGTTTTAGTGCTAGTGGCAGAGGCTGCTGCGGTACCGCTTGGAGGCCGAACGGTTGGGATATGCAGAGGAACACGGGATGCAATTACGGCACCCCTGCGCCTTCCCGGGCAGCGCCAGGGATTCCTCGGGATACATCCCGGCCCAAGGAAGCGGCGGATCGGGAGCRGAGCGCGGTGCAAAGCTGCACGGGGCCCGGCACAGAGGCAGCTCTCGGTGCTGCTCTTCTGCAGAAGCAATTTAAAAAGAGGAAAAAACCACCCCAGCCACACATCCCAAACCATGATTCAGACTTCATTCACTGCAAACCAATGCGGTCCCCGTCGCTCTAATGGAGTTATGCCAAACAAGTCATTTAGCCCGAGCATGTCAGACAGATCTCAGATTTTGCTTCCAAAAAAGCCGGGTAGAAAGTTGCCAGCTGAACGAGAGCACGTCCGAGACCCAAAATGCAAAGCAGAAATAAAAGAAAAAAAGATAATAAATTAAAAAGACAATAAARAAAAAGGACAACAAGCACAACCTGCAACAGCCTGTGGCTCTGTGACAGGTTACAGCTCCCTGGAAAAGCTCAAATCATAATAAATCTAAAACTACTTTTCTGGTAAAAAATAAAAGCGGCTCACTAAAAGTCTCAGAGAGAGCTCTGTGGTGTGCAGGAGATCTATATGCAACTTGGGGCTACATTGCATGAAATTCATTTGTAATCCAAGGGGAAAAAGAGAGAGATTAAGCGGAGGCTCGGATGGGCTGCTCGCATGAATCAGCACAGTCCTGCTGCTCCCATATATTGGTTTGCATTTCTAAGGATCTGGCTTCTAGACGTGCTGGGGAAAAAAAATACACGTGGTCCCAATACATAAACTGAACCAGGAAACAAACTGCAAACTGAAACTGCATCTATTGGTTCCCGTCAGACTGGAGAGGTGCGAAATCCAAAGGGAGCGGGAAAAACCTTAGCAGTGCAGGCCGGGATGCATCGGGCAAACGCCTTGAAAAGCAGCGGATTAACGGCTACAAAGTGTTATAAATTACAGCCTGGAAAGGAAAAGTAAACTGTAAATATTTCAGAGAGTTTACAAGTAAACTTTGGTAGAATCTGATGCAATAGTTAACTCCTCTCGGCTTCACACTGCGGGGGGAACATCCAATAAGGAGTAATTTCCAAAAAAAAAAGTAGAGGAGACACGTGCACAAAAATACTCTAAAATAATCCTAACAACTGCCTGGAGTGAGACCACGTATTTAGCAAATGTAGTGGGGAAGCCAAGAGTTCACTTTTGAATTGCTTGGCTTTTATAAGGAAAAATAAGGGAAAAAAGAAAAGGCACTATCCAGGTTAAGGGATGAGGAGGAAATGGGTGTGCAGGAGTTCARACGTCCTATATAAATTAAACATGCTTGGAGAAACCCATTGCAATTCTAACTGGAAATAACAACAAGAGAAAAAAAAAATCAGGCCGCTGGGATGACCTGTGCATTTAGCYTGTCCCTGAATCAGGAACGCCTTAGGGATGGGGATGAAACCAGTGTCAGGGGCTGCAGTCCCAGCCGGTGCTGAGGGCGGCTGTGACGGAGGGCTGGGAAAGCTGGAGGTGGGGCTTGCTTGGGGGGAGAAAGGGGTGAAAGCCAAACAACGTCATCTAAATTAGGGCTTTGCTGATGATCGTATTGTTAAGCATTAAAGTCATGCCAAAGCTCTAGCTCCATTGCACCGTACTCCTGATCTCATTTGCACGCTTTGCTCGAGGGGGCTTTTTCTGTCGTTGCTGCCGTGAGTCGGCTCCATTTGATCAGRGCCAACTCCTCCTCCCGCGAGCGCCAGCACCGCGGCCCCACATCSGCACTCACTCCGCTCACGGCCCCCGGTTCACACAGGTATTACCCCAAACAGCCCCCCTGGGCTGCGGAGAGACCCGGCAACGTCTCGCCCGCTCGGCACGCGTGTCTCTAGTTAACTCTCTAACCCCTTTTGCCGCAAAAGTCATCCCGAAAAGCGGAGACGAGCGTGCACTAACGCTGCCCGGGTCTGCAGGGGGCTCAACACCTCGCGCTGGGAGGGCGAGCTATCCGTCAGCCGCGGCTGCACGCTCGGTTCACTTGACATTCCTCCCAAATATCACAGATTTCCACAGTTTCGCCATAGCACAAGAATTCCCAGCGCTGGAGGGCAGCGCGCTGGGAACAAGCAGCACGTCGCGGAGGTCCGGCCTCTGACGGATGCTCAAGGAACAAGGAGCAAACGCCCGAGTTCAGAGGCGCCCGGATCCGCTGCCGGGATCGCGACCGGCCGGTCGTGACGTTTTCTGCTGCTCCAGGAAGGGAACCACGCAACTGGAGTGTTGATTAGAGATGTTGAGCCAACAGGGAACGCGGAATGGAAGGAGCTAAAAGAGGGACACATGYGGACAACATATTTTTAGACGAGTCACAATTTAGACGACTTTTCGTTCTGCTGTCTCCAATTGCCTGTCGTTCAGTGGGAGATGCTGCTGGGTGCACAGCACCTGCCTCTTTCACTAAATCCAGTAGGCGTTTGGATGCTCAGCAGCTCCCAGGATGAGGCCAGGAATACACTTCTCCTCTGACAGTTCTTTCCACTGCCTACTAGATATTTTATTTTAATTGCCATATTTATATTTGGATGTAACAAGCTATGATTTTGGTCAACCTCTCCCCATTGCAGCCACCAGGCAAGAGCAGATTGCAAGCAAGCTTCCCCACGAGGCCTCCAAACCCAACGCAAAGCGGTCGCAAAGCAGCACGCAACCCCAAACGGGGTTTGCCAAACCGATGGGAGCCCAGACCGGGTAATTTATAGCCAAAGCTCCACGCGTTTCAGCCCGGATCCCACGCAAGCTGCAAAGTTGCAACACTCCCGTGAAGCTGGGAGCCAGCGCACGCTCGTTGTGCAATACGGAGCGAAAACACACTTGCAGGGCTCCTCTCGGAGGAGGTTCCCGACCCCATCCCATGGATGGCTCCCTGYGCACGCCTGCTCGCGGCAATCAGCTGGCACCAACCAGTGCTGCAGCCACCTGAGAAAGTAAATCAGAGGAGCATTCGTTTTTCCGACAGAGGCGCCCAGGATTCAACCTTTTACGAACCGCTTTTGTTTTTAACGAAGCGCTAAATAACCAGCAGAGTTGCTCTAGTCTTACCAAAACCACCCGGCAGAGCTGCCGCTCGGCCCCGGCACGGACACCGGGATCAGCAGCCGCCCCATGCGATGTCCCGGCTCGCTCCCCGATGGCACCGTGCAACGAACGCCCGCAGCTGGCGCGAAGCGACGCGCTGGGGTGGACGCGTCCCCCGGGGGGCACGTGCTGCCCGTTGCCAGCGCGAACGCACCCGGCGCGCGGGCAGGAGCCGCTGCCATCCGGAGCCGCGCGGAATCCGCCCGGCGGCACAGGGACATCTAGTGCTTGGCACGGAGCGGCGCGAAGAGCCGCTCGCTGCCGCGGAGCCGGCAGGAAAACTTGGGAAAGGCAGAATTCTGCTGGATGGGCAGCGGGGCTCGCCACGCGCCCCGCGGTACCGCACCCCAGCACCGACTGCCACCCACGGGCCCTATAAATACACCCGTGTAGGAGATCCACGAGGGAAAGAAAGGAGTGAGTTTGCTTCCAATTCTATACATATATGTGTGTGTATATACAATAGGTACAAATGATATATATATAAAGGCAAACAAAGCAAATTGGCAATAACAAAGGGACATGGCAGTAAAAGTCGGCACAAGGAAATTCAGCTTAACCCCCCGCGCGGATCACAGCCGCTGCAGGCCAGTGCTTTAGTTGTCCAAACTCTCACAGATTAACCCCAAACCTCAAAGCGCCTTCGATTTGACAGTCTGGGGCCCAAGCCCACACCTGAAACCCAACTTTCTGCAGAACTCCCCTTGATTAACACAGAACTGTGCAAACGGAGGGGGACGGGGTTAGGGGCCGTGCTGAGATCCTTCCCCCCGTCGCCAAATCGCRCGCAGCTCTCCCAAAAATACCCGCGGGGCGAGCGGCGCCCCGCGCCCGCTCCGTAAGCCGATCCGCAGCCCACCTGTCCCGGGGGGACCGGGCGCCGCTTTTTATAGCCACGTCTAAGCCYGGCGCTCGCCCCGCTGCGGTGGCTGGTGGCGGATGGCGGCGCGGGCACCTGCTCCGGGTCACGGCACCGGGGCGCTCCGGGCGGCCTCCGAGCGTCGGGAGCAGGTCCGGGATGGGCAGGCGTGGCGCTTCCCCATGGATCCTCAGCTCCTTTCTCAGCCCAGCCATGAGCCCGGAGAAGSGGACASGAGTCCTGGGCTGGGGAAGGCTCCYTCCATGGAGCCCATCCAGGAGGCTGGGTACAGAGAGATGCCCTCGGGCCTGAGCAAGCCCTGGGGCAGCACGCAGAGGCTCCCGCTGCTCTAGGGACACCATCCTCGTGACCCTCCTGCATGGCCATCCCTTGGGGACAACTCGGCGCGACAGGAATGCTCCGGGCTGGAAGGGGTTACTGCCCGCGGGCCGGCACGCACAGCACACGGCTCGACCCCAGCACCCCGGCCCTCTCCCCATCCACGAGGAAAACTTTACGGGGAGACACCAAAAGATCATCCCRGCTGCACGGGACGCGACCGCCGGCCTTGGAGACGCCGGGGAAGTGAGAGCCGTGGGCACGGAGCGTGGGCGCGCTGCTCTGCGCTCCGGCACGAGGACTGCTCGGCCGCGAGCAGCACCCGCCGGGGCAGGGGCTGCTGGCGCTCGGCCAGCTCCTGCCTCCTCAGCACCCCGACGTCACCGTTCCCATCTCCTCGCGCGTCACCTGGGTGAGTTTTATGGAGGAACTTTGTCTCCGGGGGACGCTGAAGGGGTGCCAAGATCGTAAAAGCCCAGGGTCACTCTGCGGGGACGGGCACACGCGGACTCGTGTCCCCGACGGGGACATTGCTTTATTTTCCTCCAGCTGCAGGTTAATTTGTCCACCCAGGTGGACCTGAAGACAGCAGAGCTCAGCGTGCCCTACAGGAGGGCAAACCCCAGGCGGAGGCACCTTCCCACCACCGTCCCCTCAAGTTTGCAAGCACAACACCCTGCTCTGAAGACAAGACACAGGCCCGGGTGCTTCCTGCGGGCATAGCAGGAACACGGGCCCTTCCCCGGGCACCGCAAACACCCCTTCTTTGTGACGGAACCACCATCTACGTGGAACGCTCGCTCAGCTTGAGGGGCACCGTGGAGCACMGCGACTTGTTTACTCGTGCACCCATGGGAGCCGGCCCTCCGCGCGAGCCGGCTCGAAGCAGGAGAGAAGCGAGGCCACAAAAATCAGCAGGTTTTKGGTTTTTTTTTTTCCTCCTCCCTGGATTTCTCCTGACAACGGAGGAAGGCGGCAGGATTGTGCAATTCCCCCTAATGACAACGCTTGGCCCGGCGGCGTTGCCGGGGAAAACAGTGAGCTCAGACGCGCACGGACTTCGCTGGTTAACTGAAGCTGGATCGATATTAGCCATATTAATAAATAATGGCTTTAATAGCAGCGGCAGGGCGCAGGCAGCGATCGACAGGCAGGGAGAGGCGGGAGCAGGAATTCCGCGCGCCGCTCCGATGCTCCGGACCGCTCCGCGCGCGGAGCTCCCTTCCCGAGCACCGTTGAGCAGACGGASACCCCTCCGCTCGCGCGCGGGCAGGGTGGGTAAACCCCGATTTTTGGGATGCCGCTCGCGAGAGGGACGCGCCGCGCTCCCGCGGTTAACACCAACAATCGGGGTGAAGGACACGGCGGGAGGCGCGCGGGTTTCGCCGCCCTCCTCCGCGGCCGGTGCGCTGGAGCTGCAGCGAGTTGGTGGGACCGGGGCGAGGGCAGCACGTGCCTCCCGACACCAACCCCGACCCGCTCCATTTTCCCTGCGCCGAGAGCGCAAACGCCGGCCCTGCTCCCTTATATAAACAGCGAAAGGGCGAGCACCAGCCCGAAACCCCCCACGGAGGCAGGAATAAATACCAAGTCACCCCTTCAACTTTGCTCCTTGGCTCCCTGGCGAGCGGAGTTGCGGGATTTTTCTCCCAGCTGCTGGATCCTGCCTGCTAGGAGCCTCCCTGGCACCAAGGGACACGCGAGGGACGCGGTGACCTGCCGGGGGGACCGCGGCGCGAGGCGATGGGCACGGAGGATGCCGGGGGTGGGGGGCAGCGCCGGGGAGGGCGTTAAGGATATGGGTTACAGACCAGGCGGAGGCACCAGCTGCGCGGGCGGGTGGTTTGCTTGAGGCAGAAGAAGGCGGTGGGTGCCAGGGCCGGGTAAGGCACCTGCTCCTCCTCCTCGGAGGCCAAGTCGTGCGGCGGGTCGCGGGCGGGCGAGCCGGCGGCCCCGGCGCCGCGGGCATCCTCGTCGTGCGCCGCGATGGGCACCCGCACCTCGCCGCCCGCGAGCCGCTCCAGGCACTCGCAGCTCTCGCCATCGGTCATGATAGCGGCCGGCACCTGCGGGCGAGGGGCGCCGTGGGCTCGGGGGGGGGGTCGCGGACGGGACCCGCCGCCGCCGCCGCCGCCGCCGCCGCCGCCGCCCCCCCGCTCTTCCCCCGGGGAAGCCGCGCCCGGGTCCGCCCCTCTGCGCCCACCGCTCCTCGTCCTCAAACCCTTATTGTCCGCGCCGGGAGAGCGCGATGGAGGGGGGCGCCTACCTTAATTCGGCGGAGCGAGCCGTGCCCACGGGCATAGCCGAGCCGGGCGCTTCACGGCGGGCCG
>PTEX01000029.1:4659305-4700560 GCA_003342815.1 Eudromia elegans
CCCACCCCCCGCCGGGTCCCTTTGTCCGCGCTTGGACCCCCGGGAAGGGAGGGGGGCGGGGAAGAACGCAGCAAGAAGAAGAGGGACCGGACCCCCCCCCCCAAAGGAGCGGGTTTGTCCCCTCCCCCGGGGTCATGGGCAGCATCCTCGTGCTCCGGGGGACCGCCCCCCCGCCCCCAGCCATGGCTGCAGCCACCTGCAGCCCCCGGCCAGCACCAGCCCGCGCTTTAATTCATTAGGTTTAATAAATAAGCGCCTAAGCCCCGGKTAGAGGTCGGAGCATTTTAATAAATAAGGATCGGCTCTTAAATTGCAGTGATTGCAGCTGAGTAGCTAATCTGCTCAAGGGCTTAAGCTGGGAGGGATCAGAATAAACAGATAATAGAAAGTCGTTACAGGCACCGTCCCCTTAAACTCTGCTTAGGAAGTTTTATTCTCTTGCGTTATTTCAAATTCTGTGAATAATATCCAAATGTAGCCCAGGACGGGGGGGATGGGGAAGAGAGAGGCAGAGCGAGATTAAAAAATGTTAGCTAGATACCTTCCCCTGCCCCGGCGTCTTCTAAAGAGCGASTTCACTAGATCCCACCATGTTCAATTTGCAAATGCAGCTCCCGACGCTGYTCTTCATGGTTAATAACCGGGAATTGATTGAAAAGGGAGGGAGGTCATGCAGCTTTCAAAGCCGAACGAGCAGAGCCTAACGGGGCGGGTGAGGAGCGGGGAGAGGGCTGCACGCGCGCGCTTCCCGCGGCCCCCTTATTAGATGTTTGCAGGTTGCAATTACCAGCACGGGGCGATTTTGTTATTGAACAAACAGGGTCTCCGCTGGACCGTCCGCGGCAAACACGGAGCACCGGGAGAAGTGCCGGCACCTGGAGCTTCCATTCCGGCTAAGGAGGGCAAAGCAGGAGYCCCTTCAGGAAGGGAGGATGTGCCCAGGAGGGTGGCGTGGCTCTTCCGGAACGGAACGCCTCCTGCTCCCAAASGAGCATCCTTGGCCCACGCTTTGGGACATCCTTCCCCTAGCAGACGGGGTAGGGATTTYCCCCTAGACGGGACGGATTTTCCAGATCCTGACCTGGTGGAGGGGATTCAAAGCGGAGGAGGCCGCTGGGAAGGACTTCTGCTGGAAAAGAGGAGGACCGGGAGGAAGGCTGGCGAAGAGGAGGCCCGAGTGGGATTGCTCATCCCAATAGGCCTGTTGGTTCAGAAGGGCAATTACTGTCAAAGAGACAACATTTTGGTGACAAAAGCAATTCCCTCCTCCCGTATTTCCTGCCTAGCCCACGTGCAGCAGCTGTGGGCCTAATAAATTACAGGCCCTGATTAATTGTCCCCCTCGGACAGGCAGATTCACTTGGGCAGATCCCATCCCACAGGAACAAGGCCCCCAGCGTCACCCCCAGGACCCAGAACCAGGACATCTACCCTCACCTTTTGCCTCACCCTCCCCATTTTGCTTTATTTAGTGAAAAGTTACTCATTTTTGGAGGGAGTGCTGGATACTTTAAGTATTTTTCTTCCTTTTTTATTTTTTTTTTAAACTGGATCTAATTCTAGCTGACTCAAATCTGGGTTTTTCTGATTGCAGAAAAACCTTCAAACAAGGAACAATCTAGCTAATAGTGCTGGCATAAATCATTCTCACAATAATGAGTATCTGTGGAGTGAATTCATTTAGCTAAATAGATGGAGGACCACTTTAAAGTTATTTAGAAAGATTAACAAAAGAGAAGGGAAATGAAAAACAGATAATAAATTGACGGRAGAAGAGAAAACTGTATTAGAAACAATGAATTTGTAATAAATTCAAAATGTTAAGGAGAAATTTCCAAAAAAGGAGATTGGCACCATAATAGTTTGGCTGGGCTGGTGCTAAAATGTATTTTTAATTAAAATACACGGCATGTTAAAATGCCTTTTAAAATAGATAGATAAATAGGTCCCCAGCCAATGTTATATTTTTACTTTTACRACTTTCAAATTCACCAATAATTTGTCATTTCCTTGGTGCAAGGAAACCCTTTCCTCCTGCAGGGCTCTTTCTCCCATTCCGCCCAATCCACGTTCCTCGAGGAGTTGCTCCAGGAGGCCACATTGCCCATGCTTCCCGGGATAACAGCAGGGCACCCTCCRTTCCCACTTGGCATCTGCTCCTTTTTCCATCCAAGCCCATGGCAAAGCTTCTCGGAATGGGAAGCAGAGCAAGACCAGGACTTTTCCTGGACTTTGGCACCAGCGGTGGCCTGGGCTCATCCCTCAGGCCTTAACACCACAGTTATTCTTCTGCCACCCTTGAAACAGCCAAACAGCTCCAGYTCCAAGTCCTGCGTGACCAGCCGCTTTCCAGCTTTTCCGCTCATTCTCCTGGTTGGACATGCAGCATTCCCAAGCGTGGCACCAACGGGGTGTATTTCAAGCTTACACCTTGTTGGACAGGCTCAAGAACTGCCTTGTGCCTTCCGTCTTGTGTTGTTCGCTTCTTTCATTTATTTACTTCTCATATCATGTTTAGACTTGCTAAATATACTGGTCGAAATAACTCTGAACAATTTCTGAATGTCCTTGAGGAAGAAAAAGCACGTTTCTCAGCTCCATCTTCTCATGTTCTATGTTTTTAGCCCTTGCTGTAAATAAAACATTTCCATAACAAACCCTAGTTAAAAATAATTTCCATGTGAAGCTAGGACTTGGCCACCAGCCGCAGAAGGGCATAGGAGGAGCTGCAGGTTGGCGCTGGTGGTCAGTTGGCCACAAGAAATCCACATGACTCCGAGTTCCCCCATTGGAAAAAGAGCTTTTTTCATCCACACAACTAGAATTTCAGATCTTCTCATTTCACCGACTGCTCCTTAAGGCTGATGGAGGGAGAAGATGAGGAGCTTCGCACCTCCGCTTGCTCATAGGCCAGGCAAGAYGCAACCAAAATATTGACTTTACCATTTGTTGTCGGTACCAAAACCAGCTTTGTTGCGGTTTAAAATCTCAGGGGCTGCAGGAATGCGGTTTCTTGCTGAAAATATTTGTCTCTGCACCTCTGAGGGCARCAGAAAATGGCAAAGTAAAACACAGTTTAACCGAGGAGACACCAAAGCAGGGTAAAATAAATTGGCTCATTTGGAGGGTTTCATTCTAGGTCAGGCCCCTTTAGAGATAAAAATTATTGTAATTGACTGCAYCGTTGGTTAATGCATTTACAGTGCAATGGGGTACCTGAAATCACTGCCACAAACTGCTGATGGGGCAGATTACCTAATTCACCRGCCAAAATGACCCTTGCTGCTCCAAGAAACAAACCTTATGGGACAAAACCCTTTTAAATAGCTGCTAATAGCTTAAACTGATTACAGAGGAGGAGGATGTTGAAGAGCTGAATAGATTAGAGGACTTAACAYATTAGAGGGTATATGCACAATATATATGCACTGAATATATTAGAGGACGCTTTGCATGAGAGATAACTTCATTTGGGACCCACAGGCTTYCGCTGCCTGTTACGTGTCCAGAGTGGGAAGCGAGCAGACACACATTATACATATTAAACCAGCCAAYGTTTCCCCTCCAGCCCTCAAAATACCGCTGTGCAGGGAAGGGAGGGTGAGCTCCATTCCCCCAGTGTGTGCAAGTCAAAAGAGTTGAGCCAAAGAGGGAAAAATGGCTCCAAATTGCGTTACCGCCAGGGCAAACCTCAGGTTGGCTCTTGGGGGCCAGCTTGGTCAAGTGCCACCGCTGGGTCCTGTGCCCAAGGGTGCAGGTGGCCCCAGGGACACGCGAGGCTGGGCCAGGATGAGCCACTGGTGCCCATCGGCTCGTAGCCACGCGCAGGGGTGCTGAGCAGAGCGAGAACTCGCTGCGAAGGCGACGGGAAACACGAGCTAACCCACGGCACAGCCTCGTCCAGCAGCAATTTCCCCCTGCTACCAAAGTCGTATAATGTTCCYCGCACAATTTATCGTGAATCATTCATGGCTTGTTTAACACTCCACTGATTTTACCTTGATTTACGGCRGTGCCATCCCACGCAGCGAGGCGACAGCCGTGACTTCGTGGTCTTCAGTCAAAGCCCCAACACCTGCAGCTCACAGCCCGTGCCCGGCAGCGCCCACAGCCCGTGCATCGCGTGCTGCTCTGCTCCCACTGCTACAAAAGCAGCTTTGCACTGCTTGGACACCGGGGCCCGTTGCAAGGAGGCAGCCTAAGCTGGTGGCATCCGAGTGATCCCCAGATCCAAGGCCGTGAGCGGAAGGCAGCCGTGCTCGTGCTGCATCAGCCCGCAGCGAMCCATGGAGAGGGGCCGAAAGTCAGGGAGCCACTTGCTCTTCCTTCGCACRGCAGGATCGATTTTACAAGACACCCGGAGCAGCTGCCTAAGAGAATCCTTTCATCACCTCCGACAGCAAACAAAACCAAAGATAAATATTTCAGCTTTCGCAGTATTTAAAAAGTATTTTACTGTTGTGAGGCCAATACTTGAGGCCATCAAAACACTGTTACGCGGTACTCRAGTTAACTGAGTAGCTGCTCGGGTACCACTCCAATCAGTCAGACGAAGCGTATAGCAAGTATAGAAACCATTCTCCTGAAATTCCATCTAGAAATCCTGCTGGATATAGCTCCAAAACCCGGAACTAAAAYGTTACCTCCAGATAAAGCTCCCGGGAAAATTTGGAAAGGGTATATAGGAAAAACAGTCTTCAGACCGTGAGAAGACGTTTACGGACAACAGAAGCAGGTCTGGAAGATCTCCCCGCGCCTGCTGTCAAACAGCATTTCCAACCGTGTCACAAGCTGTTCCCGGGAAGGAGCATTAAGCAAAGCCAGGGCGAAGAGGCGCCCGTGCAGAGTGGTGCGTGCGCTGGGAGCTGCGCTGCTTCCAGAGACCCGGATCGGGAAGCTGGTGCCGAAGGCTTCAGCAGAGCAAGYCTGCCAGGCACCCAAATCCATATGGAAGGTGCCAGCACATGCCCAAATCTGCCCAGCTGTCTCCTCACTTGCAGCTTGTGATATCCAAGTGAACAGGGATTTAGGGCTGTCCTAGAAGAGAAGGAGTGTAAATCCTGTTTGGGTAACGTAAATGTAGACAAGGCAAAATGCTCCATGGTTTTGCTTAAGAGACAACCCTGTGTGGGCCAGGATCAGTGCTGGAGCTTTCCATCGTGTCGCAGAGCTCCAGGTTGGAGCGGGGACAGTCACAGAAAGGGGCATGCAAGTTAAAAATATAGCTGGTCTGGGGGGAAATAAGAGTCTTCCTGGTGTGGACTGGAGCCCTGCAGCTGACCCTGTACTAAAAACAGAGCAGAAGCTCAAACCTTCTGCAAACCAAGGGCAAATGAAYGCTTTGAGTCCAAGCCCGAGCTTACCTTTGCCCTTGCATTAGCACCATATATGAGAATGGTCTCATTTACGGAGCTAGGGAGACGGGCAAGCAAATAAAAGMGCAAGCGAGCTCAAAGCAATAGGTTAAACACATCTGCAGGGACTAAGACGGGTGGAARCAGCTAAACAGACATCAAGATGCAGAGCAAAGAGCCTGTTTCTGAGCAATAGAGTCGAGATGCCCAGCGGCATCCATCGGGACGGGTCAATTGGAGCATTTGAACACGGGAACGTCTCCTTGTCCCAGTCTGCCTGCGAAGCCTTGGCTGCAGGTTGGTTTCTTTGGGCCGTCACGTCTGGGCTGTGAACACCGGTGCTGGGGCCACGTGGTCTCCTTCCAATGCCTTCTATCAGCAGAGCGCATTGGAGCTGGTTCAACTGCTCCTTTTTGGATGGTGAGGCGGGCTCGAAGAAACGCCTGCGACAAAAGCGGGTGTTTTTTACCAACAAAAMCCTCTCCTGGCGAAGGAAATTCATTTTGCTGAAAAACTGAAAACTCAAAAGGGGAAGCGACTTACAGGACCAGAGGCRCAGCTTAGATTTTGTGAGAGGAGGAATAAAAAAGGTCACTGGGAAGCAGCCGAGATGTGTAAAGATTTGCTTTCACGTTTGCTGCTATCTGGGTCATACCCAAGAATAAAGTCAGCTCTTATCCTGCTTTGATCAATAATTTCATCCCCATTCCCTTCTTGCAAACTACAACAGTTTATTTTCCCCCGGAACGCGTCTGCTCCGTGGGGGCAGTGGGCACGTCCTGGCCATGCACAGGCTCCCTCCAGCCTCTAAGGGTGCCAATAACCAAGGCCAGACCCTATGTGCTCCCTCCTTGCTGCTTTGTTGGGGCAGCCAGACCCCAGGGACCACCCAGGCTGTGCCGAGAGCACCGTCCTCCTCCCCACGACCAACCCCTCCCTTGAAAGGGGCTCGCTACGCTTTGAGAGCAATAAAATAAACAGCAGCAGCATCAAGGACTTCTGGATCCACGTYCCCCTATGGATGATGCAATCACCCAACCCCACGCTGAGAGGGGACACCAGGGATTGAACTGTACTGATGTCATCCCCAGCAGCACATGTCACAGTCACGTTAGAGCAATGCAGGSAAGATGAAAATCCCCAAATTCCCTGAAGATTTGCAGAGATCTTTCCCTTGCGCCTCCTCGCTGGGTTGTAAGGCAGTCCTGCCCATCCTCTGAGGCCTTAGGGCAAACGTCGGACCTCCCATTTCCCAACCTGGCTTCTCCCTCAATCCAAGGGGAGCTGGCAGCGACCTTCTAGCGTGGCTAACTGCTCCCTTGAAACGAAGCACGCTTATTGCCTTAAATAACTCAAAAGGATATATTTCAATCAGCTCCTGATCATTAGGATTTACTAGGCCGGACCCAAGGGCAGGAGTGGAAGCTAATTAGAATTATTATTTTCAGGTGACAAGCATAAGGACCTCCCAGGGACTTTCCCCAGCCCTTCTTTTTAAGGCTGAGGTGCCATTTCCAGGGTTATTTTTTAAAACTATTTAATGGGATTGGCTCTTCTTAATAACCGCATGTGATTGGGGATAGGACTTGCACTGAGACGGGAGGGAAAACCAGACCCTGCTCAGAAATTCTGGTCAGATAAATGAAGAGAAGGGCACTAACAGCAGGGGCTCGTTGCTGCTCCGTGGGATGCCGGGCAASAGCCGCTCCATTGCACTCAACCTGCTGCACCAAGCACGGGAAGGAGTCCAGGGTTGCAGGGCCCGCCRTGGTCTCAGGTGCATCAGTTCGGCAGGCAGAGGCTGCATGCGGTATTGCTGCAAGCATCGTWACTTCCTCCCCCTCTCTCGTTGCTCTTTTGAAAGCACACCCGGCACATCCGAAGGCGGGATTACCGCTCCTGGGATTAAAGGTCCCCGAGCAGCGGGATGCGTGTGGCAGGGCTGGCAGGAGAGCAGATCCCACCTGCAGTTGGCAGCACTGGAGCTAAAACCCACCTCTTCTTGCAAGAGGAGGGTCCATGACCTGCCCCGGGTTGGGTAACACAAGACGGTTCCCAAAGAGCAGCTGCTGATGGAGYTCTGCTGGCGCTTGGGTGTCTGCAAGGGGACCCCGCGCCCCAGGCGGGCACGAGGACCAGCACGTCCCTTCTCACAACCCTCCCGCTTGGGATGAGACTATTCGGGAATGTTACCTGCCCCACAGCCCYCTTGCAAAGGGAGCACGCACCTGGGGCAAAACCGGCATCGTTGTCACCCGCGCCGATGGGACGAGATGTCACCTTTCCCCCGATGAACCCCTGTCACTTCGGCAGCACTCGCGGTCCCCAGGGTGCAACACGGAGACGAAGCAAGGAGCAAATCCGTTACAGGAGCCAAGAGCTCACAGCTCCTAATGACATCTCCGGGGCTTTGCTGCAAGGGAAGAGCAGAGAGCGGAGCGAGAAAGGAGCTGCGTATCTTCAGCGGTGACACCAACGGGCTCCAGCGTGCTAAGCGGTTTTGAAAAATACCATTTGCAGCTAAGGCTTGACATTTGGAAGCCCTAAACGTCTGGAAGGGGAAGGATGAAGTTTCTACTCGCTGGGGGTGAAGAGCCCTAGGATTTTTGGTCGGGGACGCTTGGAAAGCTCTGCAGGTAGCAGCAGGCAGGTGGATGTGCKCAGCTGGCAGGCCTGGGGCCACAGTGCATCCACCCAAAAACCCTCTTTGTTTCGAAAATTAAGACTTTAATAGGACTTGCCATAGGTCATTGGTCCCTTCCGTGCAGCAAAAGGGAGAAAGAGGACCAAAACAAAGCCCCAAGCACCAAAAATAGAGTCAGACGGACAGCATTTTTCTTTGTTTGAGAGAAATAGGTGAATATCTCTAGTTGCACATCCATGCAGGACACGCAATCTGCTCCAACACACTCATGTCTTGGGCAATTCACCCAGTTCCTGCCTTGGGTTCCTTTTTGGGACGAGGTTCAAGATGTGCTGACGAGCCTGTACCAACCAGCTACTATTAAGACCTATTTGGGATCTGCATATTAATATATTGTGTGCCCTCTGCTGGCAGTTTGGTCTTCCAGGAGCTCTACAAAATCCCACGGATCAGGTCAGGCAGGACCCGGGTCTTCCCTTGCTTTTGTTGAGAGAATAACTCATTGCAATGAGAGAAAAAACTAGGGCAGCAGCAGGAGGGAGAAAGGAGCCTCCCCCTGCGCGTCGCACAGCGCCAGGTGAGGAGATCCCAGCTCTTCCCACCACGGTCAGGACGTGCCCTTTGCCAACGCAGTCATTCCCCCCACCTTAATCCCAAGCAGTCGCTTCTGTTTGTGCAAACCAATGCTGGTTTTCCTCCCACGTTGCACTCTAATGTAATCACCTTCCTGAAAAAAAAAAAAAAGAAAGAAAAGAAAAGAAGAAGGAAAGAAAAGAGGTCAAAAGGGAGATTCAAGTTGTTTATTGCAGACTATCCCCGCTTCTCCTCCCATTTGCTGGGCTTGCATCACTGCCCTGCATAGCAGGAGGGTCGTTGCCCTTCCAGGGTCACTGCCCGCTCAGCGCTGGACCGGGACAAGCAGCAGGACCTCCCTGGTCCCTGCTCCCTGCTCCGGCATCACATCCAGCCTCAATCCCACCAACATGCTGCTCCTCCGCCCTGGAAAAAGGCTCCATTTGGACTGCCTAAACCCCATTTTTTCTGGCAGAATTTATTTTATTACCTATTAATATTTGTTCATGCAGCAGCATTATATTTTAGCACGGATGATTCATATCTCTTCATCCACTCAGATACCCCWGAAGCAGTTACTTAACCAAAAGCCAGCTGAAGAAGAAATGCGTCCTTCTTTTGTGGAGAAAACCATGTCCCCTACCAAAATACATCAAGACGAGCAGGTTCAATGGGCCTTTGTAAGCCCRTATTGGACTTGCTCCTATTTTCATCCCATTGTTCTTCCCTTCACCATTTGTCTAAAGCCCTGCAGCCTGTGAGAGGCCAGGCGCTACCYGGAGAGCTTTGCCTGCTCCTTGTGGCTCTGATTGCCTCGCTGCAGTTAGAAGAGCTGCTCCTGAACGACACAGCTGGGAAATGACTTGAGCGAGAGGCTCCTCTTCCCTGGCTTTGCCAGCCCCAGCCCCGTCGGAGCCCTGCGCACAGATTCCCTGATCCCTGCGCACAGATTCCCTGATCCCTGCCCATAGGACTCCGCAGTCTGCTGCACGCTGGAGTTATTTCTGTGTATTTAAATGCCCTCTAGCTGCTCTGTGCTCCCCGTAGCGCCCTTCTTGCCATGGAAAACAGGGCCCATATGTATTTCCCTGCTGCTCAGATGCATCCCAGGTGAGATGGGAGCCTGGGGGCTCCGGCACCCACGTCGCAGCCTCCACAAACCCCAAAGGAGCTCCGAGGTTCCAGACTCGGAGAAACATGGTCCCAAAGCCAGGGCTGAGACCCAGCAGGAGACCCCAACAACCTGAATAGGAAACAAGGGGGGGAAAAACAGCCAGAAGACAAGAGCAACAGGACGGGGGTGAAAACACTATAAAAAGAGCTGCAAGGAGACTAATGGCCCAGTTCAAACAACGCTGTCTCCTGCTCTAGTGCTAAACCCTTTTTACGATCTTTCACCCTTTTAAACCAGTTCAYAAGACAATTTTCCATCGCTAGGCCTACCAACAAACAGTCAGTAACTGCTTGCATGGGGATAGGAGTCCGGCTGCAGAGCAAATAAGGTCCCTTTTACTATTTCCCCCTCCTCCCTTATAAACCACTTGGGCATTTGCCTTCCAAAGTTCTCTGCTGGAGCACCCAGAGGCAGCAGAGAGGCAGAAGAGGAGAAGGCACTTGGAGCAGAGCTGTCTCCAGAGCAGCTATCAGAGAGAAGCGAGTTGTTGGGGGAGATAAAGCGAAGCGCATCGTGCGTGCRGCGAGATTGCCGGATAAATGATTCTCTGCTCGCAAAGAGCAGGGTGGTTTTAATGGTCTGAAAACACACAAAAAGCCAATGTAGGAAGCAGCTTCGATACGCAAGGCGGTGGCACAGTGTTTGTTTTGTGACCTTTAACAAGCACGAGCCGCGCAACAACAGGGTAATTTGGTGGAGAGAAAGGGGTGGGGGGGAAAAAAGAATTAACCCAAGAGTGAAGGGGAAGGTGAGGAGCAAAATGGTCAAAGACCCAGTGCTAAGGTCAAGGTGGGTGGAGACGGAGCCCTGCAAAACACAGCGTGGCCCCAATTGCTGTGGAGAGCACTGGGGGGGCAGATGTCCAAAAACCCCCCAAAATGGGGAGTCTGGGGTGTCACATACCGAAATCCAGAGAGGCCCAAAGGAAATGCTTGGGTGGAGCACTCGGAGTGCCCCCAGATCCCAAGGGCTGCTGGAAGTTCATTACGGCAAAGTACTGCGGAGTTGGGGACAGGCTATGGATGGAGCTGCCTCTGCTCATCAAAACTCTGAGTTTATGTAATCTTGCAGAAAACCCTATTCCTAGCACAATTTATTATCATTTTTAAGAAGTCAGCGTTTCTCCAGCTAGGGTTCTTAACCCGAAATGGGGCCACACGACCCTCCTAGCAGGGTGACAAGCCCTGGGCAACTTTGTTTGGTTCAGATAACCTGCAAGATGGAGCTCAGGGAAAAACACTCCGTGTTGCAGCAGGATGGCCAGCTGAGCATAATTTGATTTGGATTTATCTTTTTTGGCCCTCARATTCCTCTGCTTCCTCTACCAACCYGCATTATCATTTCTCCAGGACTACTAAGAMAGATCCGCAGAGCGTTACAGTGGCAGCACGAGGGAAAAAAGCGTTTCACAGATAAGTGTGACAAGGCGCCTGCTCCCCAAACACATCAAAAAGTGGGTCAAATGTGACAAAATCATTTTGTGACCCCAGGAAATAGGGTGGGAGACCTGCCRAGGCTGCCCCCTCCGCGCTGTGCACACGCGTGACCGTGCAGAACAGAACCAGAACTTGGCCAAAATACCCTTTTCTTCCAGGTGAAAGCAAGAAAGGAGGAGGYGCAGCATCCAAGCAGCCTCCAGGGAGGCAAGACGCTGCTTCATTCCAGCCCCACAGCAGTTTTAGAGACACCCTGCTTGGTCTCCATCCCTTTTCCCAGCGTTATTATAGCCCCCCAAACCCCCACGCAAGCAGCATCAGCAGGGATGCGTTTCTCCCCAGTTTAAGACTCCTTTATATTGTCACCGTGGTCTAAAGGAGCACTACTACTAAGACAGCAAAAGAGGCCTCATACATATTAAACAGACTGAGGGCAAAACGCTTAATAAAACCTCGCACTGAGGCTTTGCCCTCTCCACACCTGTCTATCTTCACTGCTTCCTGCTCTGCAGAGCAAGCAGCAGCATTTAATAGTTTTTATTAATATCTCTGCTTTGGAACAGTCCAACTGGTACTCACAGGGGACGGGGAAGGAAGTGCGGCACAGTTAGGAGCGATGCTGGTTCCAGCCACGGAATGGCATTGGGATAAGTGCAGCTCTGGGTGCCTGGCCCCTTCCTCCCTCCCAAAGCAGCCTGGGTTTCACTTTGCTCCCCTGCTTTGTGCCCTTCCRCTCAGTGTGGCAGTTTGCACTGGGGGTTTGGGGGGTCTCCCTCCCCAAAGATGCAAAAGGGGCACCAGTGCCACCACCCGATGCAAAAACTGAGGTGCACAGATGCAAAAGAAAAAAAATTGAAAATTCAGGTGAATTTGAAGACCAATTCCATCTCTCTTCTGCAGCTTCCACACTTTGGGGTCCTGGATTCAACCGGAGAAGCAGCAACACAGCATCTCTCCCCAGGACGTTCCTGGCCTAGGCAGAAAGCCCCAGAACAAACCCTATTCTCACCATTATCACAGCCTGTGGACAAGACATGCCCCGGCACATCCAGCTTTGGAGGAGCTCCTTCCAAACAGGGCTGCTGAGGCTCCAAGGCTCTCCGTTACCCACCGCACTCTCCTGGAAGCCTGTGATCCATCCTGGGCACACACAGCCCGCAAGCTTGGAGCTGGCTCCGCTCTAATCCCAGCAAGAACCGCCGCTGGATTTCAACGGAGGCCGGGTTTACCCCAGAGCCTCTTAGAAGCAAATCTTATTTAGGTCAGCRGTGACATTTTTCTTGCTGAAATAGTAGGCCAAACGCTGAAGAAATTGGAGCACATTAGTCTGAGCAGTCAGGGGATTTGCTTTGCGATACTATGTATTATACCCATGTGAACACTGAAAAAAAGTGCAACCTGCTGTGTTGAACTTCCAAGAACATATTCATCGGAGCTGGTTGAACATCAGAGTTTYCACTCCAGAGGAAGCCCAGGTTACTGGGAAAGAAATCCCTTTTAACCCTCTTTGGAACGGACTCCCCACATTAGGGTTTCCCATCACAGCTCTCAATTCAGTAAAAGACATCCTAGCTCTTATATCAAAAGGTATGATATGTGAATACAGAACCTATGCATCTTGCACCAAATGGTAGAGATTTCCTGCKCCTTTCTGACTGTTCTGTGGAATACGGACTAAGCTCTTCCATAGATCTGGTTACTTGTAATTCAAGAGAGCTTCAATTTGGCCCAGGGATTGCACACCCCAATTCTTCTTGTCCTTCCCCAGCCCTCAGGTTTTAAAGGCAGGGAGATTTAGGACCAGTTATAACGGGGAAATTCAGAAKATGTCCAAATGCTTTAAACTCGCCATTTCTCCCCACCCAGAGCCTGTATTTTTCTCTGGCAGGGGTGGCTCTTTGCCCATTTTTTGCAGCGATGTCACCTAGAATCCACACCAAGGCTCTGGATGGCGTTGCCTCTCTGATCTGTTCTTCAGCGTGGCAGGAGCTCATTTTGGAAGAGTTAAATAAGATTTGGAGCTCGTCAGGCACTGCCRCTGTTCAGCCAGAGCCCTTTGGAAGGTGAGGGATGGTGGGAAGATCCCAGGCAAGGGGCTGATGATKGTATGGACCCATTCTTGTCAGGCCTGGTATGCCAGTATTTTAGCAGCTTGTCTGTGMACATGCACACGCACCCCTTGACAGGCATAGTCCTGGTGATCTCAGATGTCCTTGCACAAACCCAGAGCCAATAAACCCATCCCAAACGGCACCAATTTCTCCTAGGGAAAGGCCCCAACAGCAGCTCTGGGGCCTGCACCCTGCTCTCGTGTGGATGCTCAGCCTCAGCAACACGCAATTAGCACTTGCTAAAATCAAGTCAACTTTAATAACAGCAAACMCCAGCTCCAGCCCCAGTCCAAAATTACTGACAGCAATTGATTGATCTTTGTGGTTTTATTAGCACAGCCTTGCCTATAGGCTCCTTCCTAATAGCGACAGTATTTTGGATCAATAGCTTAATTGTCTTCCTGGCTTGTTTTGCTCCTAGTTAAACTCACTGATTAATCCTGCAAACTAATAGAGGTCACTCAGCTGACCAAGTTAAACCTTCACAGACCCATCAAAASACTCCCTGGATTTTCCTATCCGATTTTGGCAGGAGCTGGAGCACACTCAGCAGCCTGCACARCGAGATGGGAGACGCCTGATCCTGCAGTATTTTCTGGGAAATAAATCCAGAGTGGAGGAAAGAGGCTGAGAAGGAAGCTCTTGTGCACGTGCACCTGAAGATCCATTGGCAGGCAGCACATCCTCTGATGCAGCTGATTTGATCTCTGCTTTTCAACCTGCATCTCTTCCCTATTCARATCTTCCCTGTAGAAATAGCCTGGCATGACCTAATCTCCACTTGTTCCCAAGCAATGACCTTTCAATATTAATCACCTCCACCACTAGGTCAAAAATTGAGAACAAGTTACCTAAAGCAAGTATTTCCTGCAAATCAACCATGGGAGATTTGAGGGTTATTTTTTTTTTTTTAAACCTCACGCTGGATTCTCTGCTAGCATCAAGAGAGCTCTGTCCAGATAAGACAGCTTGCTTCAGATGTGTCATTAATCCTATAAATAAGATGTCCCCATTAGACAACTTCTGTCATGCCTGYGTAATTTGTTAGAAGGTGGCAAAGCTTTTGTGCCTCTCCAAGTATTAATCTCCTGGAGAGAGCAGAAGAGCTATTTTTTAAGTGTGACCTGAAAGTAAAGACAGTCTGTGAGTCTCTTTGTTACTTGGACCCAGGGAGCTGCTGAAGAACGGGGCCGCTTGCTGCTCCTGCCCGCAGCTAGCAGAGCCGCACGGATTTATGGCACCTGAGGATATAGCTTTGGATTCCTGGAAGACCACAGCAAGGACGAGAGATAGTAGATTTATGATTTCCTGTTACTAAGGAATTGGAARCTATTAGCAGTCAGTCACAGAAACTTAAATGGCAAAGGAGATTTCGGCTGACTTCAAGAGCCTTTGTACAGTGTTAGATATAAAAACAGACTCAAAACTGAACGCTGTAAAGCCTTAATACCTAAGGTTAAAAACTAGAYAGGGAAGAGGTGACATCCAAAGCAACGTCTTATCTAGCAGTTGTTCAAGTGGCTCGGGATGGGATGAGAGGGCCCCAAAGTGCCACGCAGGCACCAGCAACGGGCCGGCGCTTGGGATGGGAGCTGGCCCGTACGTCGGCGGCAGCGACCAAAGGGCCTTAGCCCTGTAATTACTTCACTGCAATCAAGGGCAGAGCGCATTTACGCCGGCCTCCATCGTGCTGCTCATCCTCAGAGCAGACAGGGCGGCAGCAAGGCTAAAATGCAGAGCCAGGGACCTGCTTTGGATACAGCAGAACCAGGGAAGGACGAGTTATTTCCTTTTAAAGATAATCAAAGGCATTTCCARCCGTGTCTTTTGGGAATAGAAAGAGGATTTTCTGCAAGGAAGGAGCTTATTTACCCTTTGAGACAATCCCCGACAGGAGACTCATACTTGCCTGTATGTCACCTAATTAATACATTAAGCCCTTTTCTGAGGGCATAAATGTATTTTATTTTAAGACCGTTTAAACTCACACGCTGCACAGGAGAGTATTTCATCCCTGAAATACTCCTCTAGACAGGGAAGTTTTCCTACCAAAGGTTACAAGAAACCAGCTTCTGACATTTAATCATGGTGATTTGCTTCAGCGGGCTGATATAAAGCACCACTCAGCATAAATAAAGACATCAATCTGGCTGAAATTTCCCAACTACTCCGATTTCGTGGGGTTAAGCATGAGTAATACCCTGGTCTTGACTTCASCTGAAGCATCTCACAGACAAGATGGTCCCTGCAGTGGCTCTGGGGCTTCTTACACGGGCAGCGTCCAATTCCTCCCACATCCAGGAAAGGACGAGGGTCTGGAGGAGGCAGAGCTGCCCAAGGAGGCAAGACCACCCATTCCCAGCCCCACCAGGGCACAGCCGCCCCATGAATTTAGTACCCGGCTGCCCCTGCCRGCATCACATCACTGCTCCCCTTCTCTACGCACACAGTAAGTTTCTTATGTACAGTTTTTATGCTTTATGGCCTTCCGCTTGTCCACAGACTAATGTAGACAGCATCTACACCTCTGCCTTCCCACACAAGGCAGTTTTAAAATATAGATTCCCATCCCTTCCCCTCCAAAGCAGTATTTATGGCCCTGGAGGTTCCCCTTTGCCACAAACAGCTGGAGCAACTTGTTGCAGCACATTAGACACTGCTGGGAAAGGTGACTGGTGATGGATAGCAGCTTATATATGGGGCACGGAGGGAGCAGGGAAAGCTGCAGGGATGATTTAGCGCTGCTGAGAAATACTGGATTGACAGCCTTGAAGATGCCTTTTTCTTTTTAAATCCAGCAAGAGAAGAACGGCATRCAGGAATGCCCTCAAGTCAGAGGCTCCAAGGACCAAGGAGTACATCCAGGAAGCAAATTTTTTCCAAGATAAGGAAGCAACATCAAGGARCAACTCAAGATCTCCTCTGCTGTGTGGGAACGTGTCTAGGCTCTCGACATGGAAAGACCTGAGTGGCTGAGCATGTACAGAAGGAGGAAAAAGGTGACTTTTATACTTTTTTATACTGCTCCATTCAACAGGTAAGGTCTAAGCTCATATTAAGTACACCTCATAAGAGAGGACWGAAGATCCCACCTTAATGACCTCATTTCCAGAGTCTTTCTTTCACACAAAGGGAGGAAGTTATTAGGTGCTAATGTGCATCTCGAGTTCATAGGACACTGCTAGACGAGGTCCCTGCTTGATGCTCTCTCCTGTGTGACCACATAGGATGTCAATGGCATCGTGTGCACCCCATCAGCGCAGCGGAGTTCATTTAGGGCCCCTCTCGACAGAAAAGGCCATGGCAGAGAGMGCGTGACTACAGCAAAAGCATCCCCAGGGATTCTGGGCCAGCAGAGCAAAGTGACATATGTAAATCTATTTTATTGTAAGAGAGCCTATTTGAATAGGTTTAATATTAAACCGCCTCAAACATTGGAACAAGCCTAATTACCAAGTCAACTCGCACATTCAGGCCTACGGGGCACCATGCACCGTTGGTAACGTTGCCTAGGTTGGCGACCAGCTCGCTGCAGCTCTGAAGACCCTTCTCAGAGCCGCTCTTTACTACACAATAAAACACAGATAGAGCACTAAGTGGCCAGATGTTGCTTATGAGGTGCCTGCTGGCCTCCCGCCTTTGATTTGTGACTTAGCAAGTCATCTACCGTCTCTGCTTGCCCTCTGTTCAGTCAGTGAAGCCTCTATATCAACTCGAGCACTTCCAATATTCCAASAGTTCCAGAGTCTTATTTTCATAGCAAAGTGGCACTAGGCTTAGAGAGCCAGAAACTTAAAGTCTCTTGCTATGCACAGTGTTAACGTGGAACTGAAGAAGCCAGGCTTAAGACCAGAGCATTTACAACCTACTGTCCACCAGAAGAYGTGTTAACATCCAGGTCACAAGCAACACTGCAAGGGAATCCAGCCACTTCTGCAGTTGTGGTGGTCATCTTGTCTCCAAAGACCTTCTTATTCCAGAGATTGGGACTCCTGAGCTTCCCCCAGACAGCAGCTCGCAAGGCCAACAGCCTTGCTATGAGACCAGTTAAACAAGCTCACCAAAGGATGTGCTTGGACCCAAAAGCTGACTAGCTAAGCTCTGCTTCCGTGACAGCAGCAAAATTAAATATTAACACAAAAAGCAGGGTCAAAGTTTCCCAAAAGGGCAGCTTTTGTAGCAGAATAAGGAGCTGGGAGAAGCACAGAAGACCCATAGAGACCARGCTGTCTTGCAAAACATCTTGTAGTCACCCAGAAGACAGACGGATTTGACTTCCAGAGAGGAGCTAATGCCAACATGTCTCACTTCGCATGTGTGACCGAGTAGGCTTAATTCTCAAAAACATTATTTAAATTGGGCCCCCTGGGTTAAGGCGGCTTGCTGTGCTGGTTCCTCCTGCCGAGGGAGGCGGGATCCCCTCTTCGTTTGGATGAGCCCTTCCACAGGAGGCAGTGGAAGAGGCGTCAGAGCCACCTCGTCCTCAGCACGGGAATTGCCGCGAGGCAGAAAGGCGAGACGTCCCAGGAGAAGGCACGGAGGCTTCACAGGCAGCGGAGCGCGCGGAYCCCTGCACCGCTCCGCTCCCTGCACCGCTCCGCTCCCTGCACCGCTCCGCTCCCTGCACCGCTCCGCTCCCTGCACCGCTCCTCAGCTGCTTAGTTGGAGAGAAAAGACTGCGCTTCCCTCTCAGCCCTGAAGCAAAACATAATTAGTAGCTCATTGTCTGAAATCCTTGTAAGCGTTCCCCAAATTGACTAGCTGTGTCGGACATAATGTGAGTGATCCTGAAGAAAACAGGATTTGTAAAACAGTAATTGGACAGCCACGAGAGCGGGCAGCGTGTGCACGGATCACTGCAGAGCGCTCTGACGGCGTGAAAACCTTTCGGGGTTCCCGCTGGATCAAGAGGCACCTCCCAGGAGGTGCCGTCACAGCTCCTGCTCCAACGGGTCTAGCACAGTTCTGGCCGTGGGTCTAGCACAGTTCTGGCCGTGGGTCTAGCACAGTTCTGGCCGTGGGTCTAGCACAGTTCTGGCCGTGGGTCTAGCACAGTTCTGGCTTCCCCACAAGAGGATGGAAGGAGAGCTGCATTTTATTCAAATTCAGGCGTGCTAAAGCGTTGCCTGCTGATGACTTTGGCAGCCCAGTTCTGCAGATGCAGCAGCTCCTGTCTTGTTTTCCCCGACAGTCTAATGCTGTGTATGGGGCTAGCTTGACATCCGAGGCTCCTCCAACTGAGCACAGTTCGATGCTCAYAGGATCTGGTGCTTACCAAGAGCAAATTTACTCCTAGAGAAACACGTATAGATGCCAGGTGGGAATGGAATACACCATGCCTATCCGTAGGGAATGATATTGATAGGTTTTATTCTGGAATAAGATTTGATATCTATCAATAGGTCTGGAAAMTGAAAAACTTTGATACCTCTCCATAGAAAGAGCTATTTGCAGCAGTAGGTGCTAATGTGTCACTGACAGTAAAACTCATTCCAGAGCAAAATCTATAGATGTCAGTCAAGATCAAGAAGAGCCAGTATTGGTCCCTAGGGAGTGATGGCACTAGACCTTGTTTGCTGGTGGCAGATGTGCATGCTCATCCAGGCCTCCTCATATCAAGAACGATCAATGTTGGCAGTCACAAGTGCATAGAGGGCAAAGCAGCCAAGAGCAAGAGCTCTAGGTGCAACCGGGGACCTGAAACAGGATTCTCCAGCCCTGGCTGGCACAGTCATGATTGACCCTTGGTTCATTCCACACAGATGGCCACTGTTTTACTACAGCAATCCTGAAAAACTTCTCCCCTAGGAATCGACTTTCCTCACCAGCGGCACGTTGCCTCCCTCCAACCTCGAGCATGGGACATCCAGTGAATTTCCAAGCACATCCAAGGAACACCACAGCATGACACTGACTAAAAGCAAACAAGGCTTATGGAAGAGTCACTCAGGCACTTCTGATCTTACACCCATCACTGAAATTGAGGTTCTGTGCTCAATTCTGCCTAAAATATTTATGTACTAATAAAGATGGAGCCAGAGGAGCTGCTGAGGTCACTTTAAGAAGTAAACTCCTCACTCCAATCTCTGAAGGAGCTGAGACAGCAAGTAAGCCAGAAACAACCAAGTACAATTAGAATATGCCTGTATTACATAACACTTGCTTGTCATGCTGCAACAGTCCAAGAAAAGCAAAACAAAGGATTTTCCTACATCTTTCCTACTCCATTACCCTTGCARCCAGGAAAGCATATTAAACCCCTCTGTTTTGCTCACTGCTGCTGTGTGTTCGGTTCAGGTCTCCCTCGCTGCTGAAGCTTAAAAGCCTGTTTTCCACCTTCAAAAGGGAGCTTGCCTGCCAGGTAGGGTCTCTTAATCTCCCCGTGTTGGCGAGGAGCCTCCCCGGGCTGCTGCAGGGCACAGCTGCTTCCCCTTTGTTCTTGCGACAAGAAAGGCCTCGGCTATCAAATCAGTGCAGATGTCTTTGTAGTCCGAGAGACTCTTAAACGGAAAGAATAAAAATAAAACCCCCTGTATCAGCCTAACAGATTAATAGCTGCCGGGGTAGTGGTTCCAACAGCTTATTACCATGYCCCGCTCCTCCACAAAGCGAACCTTTCGCAGAGTGGATGGCTCCGAGGCTTGGTCACAGCAACACTAAAATTTGCCAGCTTGGCTTGCATCCTGGTGAGACCAAGAAAGGAGAGGAGYCCAAAGCGGGTGTTCCAGCCGCAGGTCTTCCCGATGGAAGAACTCATCCCCCAGAGCTGCATCCCTCTCTGTACGTCCTCACGTTGCTTTTCTTCCCTAAAAAGCAACCTACCCTCTGGCTGGTTAAGCACAAGGATCTTGTCCCTCCTGGCTCAGGCCTCCGCTTGCATCTTGTGCGGCAGGAAAGCGCTGCATGAAACCCCTCGCAAGCCTTTTGACAGCAGGAGCCAGACGGTCCCAGCAGTACGGAAACTRCCATCGGTTCAAATGAGCTTTTTACAGCTCAGCCTAACAGACCTTGCGGATCCTCATTCCTCGAGCTGGGCTGCAAGCGGCAGGCGACTCAACGCCTGCCACGCTGTGGAAACTGAAGCTCCCCGGGAAGGATTCCTCGGGTTCAGCCTCAGTTCAGCGCACACGGATTTGCAGGAGGCACCGGGACCGTGTCCCACGCGGCTCTCGCCGGAGCTGCTCCTTCCCCTGCCCAAGACGCACGTGGCTCCTGCACTTTGTGAATCAGCTCGTTTACCTCGTGATAACTGAGTGTTGTCTAATTGCGTCTGTTGCTACTCTTTTTACTGCTGCTGAATACCTACGCTGTACTTTTAAAAGACTTAAGCAGAATAAAGTTTTCTTTGCTAAGAAAAGCACGTAAGAGACTGCTGGAACCATGAGGGACATGGGATGATTCTTTATGAGGGCACAAACTGGCTTTTGGAAGAGTTTTCCCACCTCACTCATCACTAATCAGTCACACTAGTTCAGTCAGAGCCATCCATGGGGCTGCCCTTCGTTTGCTGCAGCTGGTGCTGGTGTCACTGCAGCRGGCAGCAAGTGGGTCTGGGCATCTTCCCGCTCCAATACTACACCACTGATGAGTGTTTCTTTTTAATAACCCCTTTGGAATAAACAAACCAGGCTAATGATTAGGTAAAACCTCAAGCAAGCAGCACATACATTTAAATTCAGCCCATATTTGAGAGCCCAAACTTGTGTATCCCCCTTCTCACAGGCAGAAACTCTCCTCTAGTGTTTGGTGGTTGATATTAGAAGCCTTTGAAATGTATATGTGGTCATGGTCCCGGAGAAAGTCTCCAGGGAAGCAATTTGCTGAAAATACTCAGCTACTTAAAAATATTTATATATGCTAGCAAAGGATTAGACTTCATTTACCATTTTCCCCACCTTTAAACCTCATTTAATGCAGTATTAAGCTCCAACTGCAGTAAATTGGTTTTGAAGTAATAAAGAAAAACCCTCTTGAAACAGCAAGAGGGTCTGGCAGGGAGAGAGGAGCCTGATTACTCAACTAGTTTCTGGATCGTGTTGTAGTAATGGAAAACTAAAGGACGGCTGAGATCCTCCCTTCAACAGTCTTTAATTACAGTTTACTGTTCCTGAACTAGAGAGTAGCGCAACGGGGTGTAGGAATCTAGAATAGCTTTAAAGAGCCAAAAGAAGAGATGAAACAGATGCCTGAAGCTCCTCAGGAGAGGCATTCAGGTGGGTAAAGTGCTTGAGATGCATTTCACACCTCAGGACAAGCTTGCTCCCAACTGCCCAACAGCCCCAGGCGTTCTCCCAAGCCGGCRCGGGAAGGAAAGGGGGAGCACCCGGCCTGCAGTTTGCCATTTGCACAGGTGGATCAGAGGGGACTTGGGCAAGGAAGGAGAAGCTGCCTGGAGCCGSCTCGTGGACACCCTGGTAGGGCAGGAAACGAGGGCTGGTCCTCAGCATTTGCAGTACGGAGATCCGGAKTTGCTGCCGACCTGATCGAGTCCCTAGATGCCTCTTTCTCCACCTCAGTCAACAACCTTTTAAGCTRTTACCAAAACACACCTCCAGCAAGCAGTTTACGTGTTAACATTTCCTTGCCTTTARTAAAATTATTTTTCACAGCTAAAACACAGCATGCATCTTTGCAGCACAAGCCACCATCAAATATTTACTCTAGTTCAAAGAGCCATCGGYGACCTGAACAAAACCATTTTCAAATACAGAATAGAATAACACACTCCTGCCTCTCCGAGCCCAGTTACATCTGGCTCCAAGGTTGCTTGCAGATGGGAAGAAGACTCGATGCAAATGCAATTTAAGCTTCTGGGTAAGTCTGGACAACAGACTCAAAGCAATGCAAGGAGGATCTGTTTGGAAAAGCACTTGGTCTTCAAMGGCCCCGAGATGGGAATTTGCCTCGGAGAGACACAGAACGATTTACAGATGCAAGGTGAGATTGCACCATTCCTTGAGCCGCCACCTTCGTCCCCAGCCACAGYGCTGAGCGGGAAGGCAAGAACTCCACCCGCTGCTATTACAGAAGTGTTACAAGAGTTATTAACCCTCGTGATGAGAGCAGAGCACCGGGGAGGCTCTCGGGAACACGGGAGTGTCGTACCAAGAGCAGCACACACGGGCGCTATGCCCCAAGCACGGGCTGGGTTACAGCTGCCTCGTGGCCGAGGTTCGCCTGGATTTGTGGAAGGCTCCCAACCAGCCGGAGTCTCCCAGGCTACAGCCTCACATCTGACCCACGCTTGGCCTGCCCCCTGACTGTGGGTGTCTGAGTGAGGAGCACGGAAGAGCAGGACCAGCTCCCAGACCCACCCCCACAGAGCCCATCCCCCAGCTTGTAAATCCCAGGATATGGCAACAGCTACAGGGAGAAGGACCAGTATCCTCAGGATCATCCATTTCACCCCACACCTTCACTCGCTTATTTAAGCGCATATTTTTGGCCTGAAAGACCTGCCTTTTACACTGCAGAGCCCTCCCACCTCCTGTACAAGCTGTAGGTGTCTCCTAGGGAAGCCCTAGGCTTTCTCCTATCAGTCACAAGGAAGCTTGGGATGTCCTTAGGCATATCCTAAAGCAGGATAGCCCCACTGGAATGTTCTTCATGGGAATAAAGGGATTTGCAACAACTCAATTACTTGGAACAGTCACTGCCTGCAGGACCCCTGGACTCTACCCCGAGGGGCAGACCCAAAGCATCCCAGACCCCCAGCACTTCCCAGGTTTCTCCACATAGCTCAGAGGATCCTGGCAAGCAGAAAACCCTCCCCTCTGAGCCTTGCTGGTCCAAAACCCTCCTCACAGCTCCTCAGCGTGCTGCAAAGCCAACCCTACCCCTGCAGGGCACCTCTTACAGGCACCCCTTCACCARCCCTGTATAACAACCTTCACACCAGCCACGGTGGCATCACCAACCTTCATCCCGCTTCGAGAACCCCTCCTCCTCCCCCAACTCTCCTACCAACGTCAGAGCCAGAGCAAAGCTTTGCCCACACAGCAAGACACCAAACAAGAGCAGATGGTGCCTTCCCAAGGAGCTCAGCAGGGAAGTCCTCGTACCTGCAGAAGCCTTTGGAATTGCTGCAAACCAGCCTGCAACCACCCACCTCCGTGAGCTCAGCACCTGCAAAGCACCTCCCACCCCACCTGCACCCCATTAAATACCTCCTCCCTGTTCCCAGCAATATACGGACCCCCATGGCCAAGGGAACTTCATCTCCCCAGCCCCTGAGGGTTTGCAGCTGATGCTGGTTTTGCTGGGGAGGTGTGTGATGCACACCAGGGCTCAGGCTTGGACTCAAGCAGTAGCTCCTGCTGGGAGCTGAGCGACTGACTCAAACACTCCTTTCCAGGCAGATTTATGGTTATTTTGCAGAGGTCACATATTCCTGCCTGTCGTATTATTGCATTTTCATTGAAGGTTCATTAACACTTAAAAAGCACYAAGGCGATTACCAAAGATGTGAATCACAAAAGGGAAAATCAGGGCTCTGCCAGCCAAGAGAGGAGCTTGCAGACTCTGGCAATAGGTTTATCACATAAGGATTGTTGYTTATGAGCCCTGGGGTGTCAAGTGTGTGCCTCATTGTGGAAAATTGTTTCTACTATTCACTCGGTTCCAGGAGTAAATTTCTGTGGTTCAGGAGAAACTAGCTGTGGCAAATCCCTAAYGTAAGGAGAGCCAGAGAGCTTTTTCTATTCCTAATTATGCTGTGTTTTGAAACTTACCCCTATGGCATGTGATATTAGAGGGGTTTTAGCAGCTTTTCCCTTAGAAAATGCTAACAAAGCCAGCATTGTTGTAACACGAATGAGTGCTGAAATCACAGGCACTGCCCTGGCTCCGAGCCACCAGCTACACGATATGGGCCGGCTCCTGCCCAAGAGATGCACGGGGCCAGCTTCAATCTGGGAAAGGTCCAGAGGTCTGAGRAAATGGGCAGATTTAAAAGAATAAAGCAGGGAACACTCATCTGAGGACTTGCCAGCGGACAGTAAATGCTTCAGATCCCTCAGTACATCAGAAAAGGTTGTACSAGAGACCTTTGCACTGGCCTGACCTAAATGAATAACTCTGCTCCGGAGCAGCAATGGGTTTCTAGTTGCTTGGCAGCCTCACTCTTGCCTGCTTGTAGGTCACACGTGGGCAACAGTCCTCTCTGAGACTAATGGAGTCGTCAAGTGAGTGCCCATCGGCTGAGCCAAGGCACGGCCTGTGGGATGTGCAGCACATGGTGCTGCAATTGCAGCTGGGGGTCAGGAATGAGTCCCGGTAGGGCCAGAGAGGAAGAGGAGAGCTGGGAATGCCTGAGGAGCAAGCAGCAAGAGAGAAACATCATCCTCTGTCAGCCCTTGAAGGACCAAAATAATTAGCTTTAGCCATGCTGGTAAAATGCCATAATCAATTGGATGTGAAAAATCTGCAGAAAAGAGAAAAACTCAGTTGAACAAGAAGATACCTGGGTGTAGAAACGCAAACTCTGTCCAGAGCAGCCCTTCCCAGGCCTTGATGTTCACACTGGTCGTGTATCCACCCCCAGGCGTGTGCAATGATTCCAGGTTTGCAGGGCTTCCAAAGCACCCCTCAGTTCCCCATGGGACAGAGTCACTTCCATATTGCTTACTGTATGGACAGCAGGGAGCCCCTCCGGGCAGCTTGGTCTGATCATAAGCAAAACGGCTCCGTTACGTTGGTGGCCTGATCATCTCCAAAGAGAGGAGTTGTTTCCATGTGGAAAATAAAATACTGCCTGTGGGAGACAGGCTCAAGAGGCTGGAACAAATTCATTCATGCAGCACCACACGCCTGCAAAGCGTCCTCCTTTCTGTAAGGGGAGAACCCGAATGTTCTCCCTCTGTGTTACTAAATTGTCATTCAGGAGGAAAAATAATGTTAAAGGTGTGCCAGTGCAGCTGAGAAAATGTCTTTAAAGGCAGCCAGTTTTCCTGTAGATTGTATTTTCTGGAGCGTGCMTGAATAACAATATTAAGGCACAGAAACATATGCAAGTTCAGCAGGAGAGAAAGAGAAGATGCCCTATTGCACAGGGGAGAGGAGCCGTGCATGCAGCCCGGCTCTCGCCTCGGGGATCGGGGTGCTCCTTGTAGTTTTCCTTACTGAATTCCCAACAAATTACCYTGTTAAGGAACACGAGGAAGCTGAAGAGGCAGAGAAGGGGCTTCCCCAAGCTCGGAGGTGGTGAAGAGGCAGCAATGTTGTGTCTCCAAGCCTTGGTTTGTGCTGCTCCTCGGAGSATGCAGTTCTCAGCAATCCCAGGGGCCATCAGAGGTACCTAAGGACCTGCTGAGTGCCCATGGGTGCCTGGTCCTGGGCATAGCAACCAGTCCAAAGCAGAGCACGGTCCCATGGAGCATTTGGGGATGTCTGGGGAGAAGAAAGGGTTGTAGCACTGGGCTGTGCATGGGAGCCTTGTGCTCTGCACGGCTTTGTGCTGCTCCATGAGCTCCGTGCCGTCCTCGGGGCACCTGAGCCCCTATAACCGCAGCTGGAGGCTGATGGAGGGGCTGGAGCCAAATGTCCCACCATAAATATGGGGTTAAAACCCTTCAGTGTCAAACAGCGTGATCCAGCCCCATTCAGCAGCACTTAAGATAGATATGAAAGTCCAAATTGCTGTCCAGCAAGCCTGCKCAAGCCCTTTATCTGATCTAGCCCTAAGTGCTATAAACAAAAATCCCTTTTCTACCCTTTTTCCCTCCTTTAATGCAGATCTTTGTACATAGCAGCATAGAAGAGAAATTTTGAATGTTTTCTAGGGGTTTTATCTCCTTTTCAAGCTCACTAGAGTGGGCGAATGAGACATTATTGTACATACATCTCAGGACTGTTTAAATGCATTTGTTTTTTGGCAGGAGATGGGTTTGTATTTAAATGATGATTTGAATGGAATTTGGGTTGAGGAATTCACAGTTTATGAGCAATTTTATGTTAGTGTTTGCTTATTTCCATGTCGCTATTGCTTTTGTTGGAGTTCTGAGAAGGTACAAGTATTTTTTAAGAGTCGTGGTGGGTGAAGGCCAGGGTTGTAAAGAAGACCTGGYTAATGTGAATGCTTCAGGACTGAACCTTTGCTTGGGAGACCTGAAAGTGGCCTTGGTGCTGGTGAGATGTTCTGAGTACTGAAAACCAAGACCCTTTTCACAGAATCCCACAGAATCCCAGAATGGTTGAGGTTGGAAGGGACCTCTGGAGATCATCTAGCCCAACCACCCTGCTCAAGCAGGGACCCACTTTCATAGAACCTCAGAAGAAATATTTCGTATTAACAATCAAACTGTTAAAGTCAAACTGTGTAAAAAAAGTCAGTGACCATGTTGGCCTATCAGATACTATCAGCTTCACTGAAATTTCTACTGGGAAATAGCGAGCAAATAAAAAGAGAAAACAAATCTCAGGTCAGCCCCAGGCGTTTTGTTTTAATTGAAAATGTTGAAACAACTTGTTGCAGCCTTGTTTGTTACTCATTTTTATATCTATTTGTAACTTCCTTCTCAGTTGAGAGCAGAAAAGCAGCATYTGAAAGCACAAAAGCCCCTTCTGGGATGTGCTCTCTAGTCCAGCTTCAAGAGGTGCCTATTTGGGCCTCAGGAGATCCTCAGAAATGCTCCTCAAGGTGCATCCACCTGCCTGATGCCTCTTTTGTTCCACGTTTGTGTCAGACACAGGGCTTGCGTGGATCTGCTCACTCACGACAAGATGCATATATGGTTTATTTCCTAAAATAGAACCATTACSCAGCCCTATATGAGCTCACTTGCATGGATTCCGGAGTGGCTTGTTTTGGTTATAGGTTATTGGAAGACGCTAYAAGGCTTAATTGGATCATCCTAAATGCACATCTTAAAATTAATCCTTGCACATGTGGCCAGGGACAAGCATGCTCCATCCTTGAGATGCTCCATCCTTTGCAAGGTCTGAGCGTGGTGCTCCTGGTTTGAGYTGGGGGTGGTGACTCCCACCATACACCTGTATGACTCCCACCATGCCACTAAAATCCCTCTCCTGCACATAATTTACTTACAATCCTTGGTAGAATGGAGGAGGGAGTCAGAAATGTCATTACCCTGGCGATGACTCAACCAAGGGTTCCTCCTGGGCATTTCTCTTTTTTTTTWWWAATTTTTTTTCCTTTTTTTTTTAATAAACAAAAATGTGCTTGTTTGTGAAATTTAAATATTGAACAACRTTTAGTTGCCGAGCATTTAGCAGCTGACTTTTCAACCTCCGCCTCTACTTCCATTTTAATTTTGTTTGCTGTTCCAGAGGAGCAGTAATCCCTCCGTAACGACCCCTCCTGGCTTCTCCTCGCCTTCTCCTTTCCTCCTCTGCACTGTCTGCAGGGTGCCAGAATGGCACAAAAGTGTCTCCGTTTTATTTCCAAACTCACTTTCTCACACGCGGGTCTTAGCTCCTGCACCTAAATGAAGGGATTTCCATGCACATTAGTTAAAATAATAACAGGCTGCCACTATCCAATTGCATGTTAAAAAAGGAGAGACAAAAGTGTTAATAAATTGCCACGTCCCTCTTAGCCTGGACACAATTAACATTTGGATTTCAGACTTTCTTAAAACCTTTAAATGTGGCCTTTCAAGCCCACCAAATTTTGCAATATGAGAGAAGGGCTTCCTAGAAGAAAYGGTATTAGGAGGGAAGTGGAAAAAACTGCTGGAATCCAAGGGGAAAATCCAGCCCTGATCTCTCATCCGGATGCGTGAGGAGACAGGGTTGAGGTCCGGCATTGGGTTTCTCAGAGCTGGGAATGAAGGCTGGGATAGAAGGGCTGACGGGATCGCCTGTGACCCTAACCCACACGTGGCACTGGGGTGCTGAAATATGGCCCCAGCTCCGGATCAGAACCTCCCCTCCCCAACCTGCTTCTCCGAACGACGYTTCCAGCACGAGGGTTTTCAGCGAGGCTCCTGTCGCCTCCGCAGCGGTTCCTCCCGGTGGACTAGGACCTGAGGGACGTGCCTCTTGTTTGTGTCTCATCACAGGATCCGAGTCCTGCCCCAGCGGGGAATTTTCACGTCTTTGGGAAAGTCCACGTGCACGGATCAAATCCCGCAGATACTGATGACTGTCTCTTTGCACTTGCAGCAGCAATGCAGAAACACACACACGCACAAAGGTCCTTCATGGGGATGCTAGACAAGTTCAGGTCCAACCCTCTAAAGTTATTTGCAGGATTAGGCCCCAGACTTGCAGCCTCACCAAGAGGTAAATCCAGTCGGGAAGGGTCTTGATGCCGAAGCGTCTTGCTTCACCAGGCTGCAAAAACGGTAACGTGGTAGGGAGCGATGGATGCCCTTGCTGCTCACCATGAGAGTTTATTTCTCGGCGGGTCCTTTTTGACTTCTCTCCATAGGGTGTATTTTGCACCGCGTGCTCCTGCCCTCACCGTGGACAGGTCCATATGTGTTCCCTGTCTCACTGAGTTGTCCCAGAGGAAAATAAATGTCTGCTCGGGTTGCTGATCTCCTCGGCTGAGTTTTCCAGCACAAGCATTTGAAACTCAGCCACTGGGGACACAGATGCAAAATGTGTTATAAAAGATAACGCTGAAGTAGTCGAGCTCTTATTTAATTAACACTAGGGTTTACTCTTTATATTGTTTTTATTTTAAAAAGTAACAGTACAATTCATCCGAAGTCCTTGCCTGTTTTTAGCAGAGGAATGAGGACGTGTAATAACACGAGAAGACCTTGGAGGTTGATCATTTTTATATTCCAACAAAATGAAGAAGGAAGCAAATGAATTTTTGCACATTATGTTCTTTTCTAATCCCTTCCATTAATTTCATGGCCAGGCTGYGGGCAAAGCAGTTTCCACAGAGCAGATTTCACTGGACTTCCAAAGCCACTGGAGGTGCTTGGCAGTTTGGGAAGGGTTTCCTGATGTAGAAACATGCACTGAATGTCTCAAAACTGCAACCCTTTTCTCTTGGGAAAGGGAAAAAGGAGAAGGGATATTACTGCAAGTAATGGGATGAAATTGGGGAAGGAAAGAAATCATACTCAATATCAAGGATAGCTCTTTAACAATGAGATGTATTCGGCTGTGGAACAATTTCCTGGGGGAATAATAAATAATACATTGTCATCGTAAGTGCACTTAGGCAGTGCGTTTCTACCATGTCTCCGAGGGCTCCAAAAAAAGGATGAAAACACCATTTCTGTGTTATGGACGGGGAAACTGAGGAACTGAGGGCTGCCCGAGGTCAGCCTGAGACCTTGGGATGCAAACTTTCATYGGGAAGCAAAACCAGGCCAACACATAGGGTTGGTTTGCAGTGGGGGAAACTGCTATTTTCTCTAGGCTGCCAAGATTTGTGCCRTTCTGTCCATGTCCAACCCACATGGGACTGACTGGCCAGCAGTGGAGTCCTGTTCAACCTTTGCATCCTTTGGGCACCGCTTCATCAACGTCCTTCATCCCTGTGGCAGCTCCATGGTTTGGCACCACATTCTCCCTTGGATGAACACAGCTCCAGATTTATCCCCCCAGGGGCAGCACCTTCCATGGAGTCAGCAAAGGTGCGTGTGTTCACATAAAAGTGAGAGGATTTAGTAACCTCTTATTTCTTGTGCTAGATGCTTTTATCTGGTATTGGAATACTGGCAGCCGAAAAGCATTTTCTRCTGAAATCTGAAACTGCTTTGCAAGGTCGAGTGACCATAAATTAGTGCTCGGTGGTTGACCCAAGGTCTGCATGGAACTGGGAGGAAATGCCCCAGATGTCTGGTGTCCTGCCCTACCCCGACCATCTCCAATGTCACGCGGCTTGCTGTGGAAGGGCTGCCAGGTTTTCCAGCACGCTGGGTCATAAGGGACAGGATGGGAAAAGCAGATAATGTTGGATATTCACCCAGAGCTCTGAGCGATGAGTGTATGCATTGCAAACCTGCAGAACAACCAGGGCAATAAAGAAAACGGTGGAACAGTGAGTACCTGCTGTGATAGCAGACATAAAAATAAATAAATAAAACATGTTCAGGTGCGCCAAAAGCAGGGAGATGAGTATATCGGGGAGGTAAACATTAGAGGAGAGTAGTGCTATTTAAGCTAATGGACAATTTGGGCATGAGAACAACTAAGTATAAACTGTTGAGAGGCTAAAAGGATGTTTTGAACCTTCATAGAGGGACTTGGTGGACCAGACGCTCAGTGACGGGAACGCACAAATGAACCGAGCTGGTAATGGGGTTAATATGGGCTGGAAGGAGCGCGTAGGGCACAGCAACAGGGAGCTGCCTTTGGGGCCCAGGAGCTCTGCGCTGCTCCTCACTCCCCGCATCGGCAGCTCCTGCTCCATCATCTGCTCCGCGTTGCTCTCCCTCACTCCSGGCCGGGATCCACATTGTGCTCTTCCGACAGAGAGGTCCTGGTGCTGGAGGCAGGTCCTCTATCCCGGAAGGACACGCTGACAGCAGCAGAGCTGCCTGCACAGCGCCCGGCTTCAAGGGTGTGTTGGACACAAGCTGAAGAACCCATTAATTTAGTTTTGAGGGAGTCACAGCAGGTTTCCCTCGCCTCGTAGTCGGTTCCCAAGGCTTCTAGCTGCAAACAGTGCAAGCTCCAATGCCACTAGTGTTTTAAAGAGCATTTTTATAACATTTTGGCTCAAACAAATCTACGAACCGAAYTACAAAGCAGACAAGGGAAAACGACCCCCTCTTGTTCGCAGTTGAGGAACGCGTCCTGTTTTACGCCTGAATCACYGGACGGCCCTTTGGAACACGGCCCTGCCTCCGGCCGGGCTGGAGCTCTCCCCTCCGCGCGGGACACGGGCGTCCTGACAYGGGGCAGAGCCYGGGCTGCTGCRGGCGCCCGCGGCCCCATCGATTCAGAGAGATTCCCCAGCCGATAAGATGCCTTAGCTGCTTTCCCCAGGTTATCAGCTCTTTGCCAGCAGTGCCTCTAATCAGATTCCCTTTGTAATCAGGGGGTGAATTACCATCATTTTGGCTGGAAGCTGGCTCAGAGCCCTACGTGAAAGGTGGCAGCGTCATCGCCGTGTCCCGGCCAGCTCGGGAAGGATCCTCCGCTSCCGGTCACCGCTGTGCTCGCGGTGCCACGCTGCGCGAGCCGCCGTCCCCTCCGCCACGCGCCGGGTGCCAGCAGAGCATGGCGAGGGGCACGCCGCGCTCGGCTCGCCGCGCTGGGGCTCTTCCTCACCGCAAACATCGCACGGGTCAGACCCCGAGGGCCCCGGCGGCGCTTCCCGGAGCTCCGCTTTCCAGCTCCCGGCACCTGCTGGCGATAGGKGCAGGATCTCTGCAAGCCACAAAAATGCTGGGATTTCACCTCGTTTCCCATCCAAGAGGGTCTTGTCCCAATCGCACACATTGACTTTGGGGTGCCGAGGAACTACGTGCAAAGCCTCTTTCTTCCCATATCCCTCCATTAGCCAGAGCCCCGGGAAGCTCCTCCACCCGCCCGGCCACCCACGCGACTTCCCGGGACRGAATTCCTGGGTCACTGGGTGCTTTAGACTCCATTTCCTTGGAGTGATTTGCATTCATTGCCCATCTGTTCCTGTTCAGCATTGCTCTCTGGCCACACGCACGAGCATAAAATCGCAATATCTCAGCTGCAAGACAGGCAGGGAAAATGTTTTCTTGGAATACATTTCTGTTGTGCTTACATTTTGATAACCTGAATCACCTGCTTGCATCCCTGGAATCTGGGGGAACCCGCCAGCCTTGGCCGTGCGCCTGCAGCCCGTGCACGGTATTAAATGCCAAGTCGCTAACAACGTCCTGCGATGCCGATGGCAACTCCGAGCTCTTCCTTGAGAGCGTCTTCATCCTTCAGGCAGGCAAGCTGAAGGGAACCTGAAAGCAATGAAGCCTCTGGCAGGAATCCCAAGCGATGGGGAGGAACAGAGCGTATGCGCTGCACAATTACTGAAAATGTCACTGAGTAAAATTAATTAAAATCATTAAAAGAAATTATGCCTATTCATCACCTAATGATAGCCGCAACTTTTGGACAATCTGGAGTTGTTTTCCATCTATTAGCTTAACCCCACAAGTGTGTTATGTAAAACAAATAAAAAAATCAACGTATATAAACGCTGCGGGAAGGGCCACGTGGTCTGCTTGGGGTCTATACGGCGCCCAGCGCAGCAGCTCAGCCCAGCCCCAACGCGGTTGCTTCTTCCAAGCGAACGTTGTCAGCAGAGTCTGTAATTCATCATGTTTCACTGCAAAAAAACCAGCCTCATCAGGGACGCTCCTGCAAGGCCTCACCTTCCGTTGTGGGAGAGCAGAAGAGCAAACCCAGACCTGTGCAAACTGATGCACTTTGAAATCTCCGTGTTGGAGCRACGCCCCTCGCCCTCTCCCTTGCACCTACCTGAGCACCGGGTGACCCCCGGCAAGCGCCCCAGCCCGTCACCGCCCCGCAGAGCCGCTGCCTGCGGGACGCTCGGCTGGAAGCTCTAAGGGGTGGCGGGTCCAGCTGTGCGGGAGGGCAGGTTGCACCCGGCTGCGTCAGTCCCGGTTTCTCTTGGTCTAAGTTGGCATCAAAACCTGGCCAGTAGTACCGATGCGGCTGGGGTCTCTGCAACAGTTTGCACTTGAAACAGACAAAAAAAACCCCAATCACCCTCAACAAGCAAACTTTGTTGGAACAGAGTGAAACCTTCACGAGCAGCAAGCARCTAAAATAAATCGCGAGGCCTTTGCAAGACCAAACACGTCTCTGAGCGACGGAGCACTCGGAGCAGCTTGGAGCTCATCCCCGGGTGCCGAGGCATTAACACGCGGATCGGGAGCACCCCACAAAGCCTCGCTGCCCTCTGGGGCACGAGGGAGAGCTTTGAAGAGGCAGTTTGATCCATGCCGATGCAGAGCACGGCCGTGCACCAGCCACACGGGTCTGGTGCTGGGGTGCACGGACGTATGCGACCGTTTATACGAGTGGTGGGGCTGTTTCAGTAGAACTTCATGGCACTTCCCCTATCAAAGGTGCATTCTGCTTCYGCTGCTTGAAGCCCTGCTCCCCGCGCCGGCACTTCCAGATCTCATTCCCTTCGCAGCCGGATCCAGCCCTGGGAGGGGAGCAGGCGATGAAGGCAGCCAAGGCGCAGGGCTCCTCTTCACCTCGCTGAGCACGGAGGGGTTTGGGATTTTTGATGTTTCCCCTTCATGAAAGGAAGGAAACCCAGGACCCGGTGGGAATGTTGCTTAGCAACTGAGCCGGACTCGCACACTGCTAAATGCAGAGGATAAAATGCAGAGCCCCCTTTGGAAAGGAGGGCTCGGGGTTCACCTGGCGAGGGCCGGGCTGCTCGGTGGCATCGCCAGCCCCAGCACCAAGGCAGCACGTGGCAGCAGCAGCAGCGTTCTGCAGGCAGGGCATTGCCCTCTTTCTCCAAGCTTCCAATAAGAATTTAATAATTCAAAATGCTTGGTTGCTAAATTAAATGCATTTTTTTAAAAAAGGTGTTTTTTTACTTCCTTATCCCTCACTCGGACCCAAATGAGATCCATGAAAAGAGCTGGATGTGCCTCAGAGGGACCACGAGCTTCCACAGTGAGCGGCCACAGGTTATTTTTTTCTGTTGGGAAAAACGCATTGATCCCAAGGGCAGTTTGGGTGAAATGTGTTCAGCCAGGTGCAACCCTTTGGGGCAAACAAGGAGAAAATGCAGCCCCAGACCCCACTGCTTACCCTGCAACCCCTGGTGTCCCCACGTCACCCTGCAGGAACCTTGCGGGTTGCCACGGCCGCAACCGGAGCACCCGGCATCATCCGTACTAACGTGGTGGGAGAGGTTCCGTGCCTTAATAGGCCTTTTCCATCCCTAATTTCCAGGAAGCTTTAAGACTGTGACAAAGATAAAAAGAGCAGTAAGGAGRACCCAGAACAGCACAGCAGAAAATGAACCGCAATTGATTTCTTTATTTAAATGGTGTGACCTATAATCCCCGTCTCCAAACAGACCGCCGCCGATGGCTCCGTGCTGGCGTTCTTAAAGTGCCTCTCTCTGCAAGAAGATGTACTCGGAGGATCACGAAATGACACTACGGATAATCCAAACCAAGCAGAAGCGCCAGGCGAGCCCCTGCGTTTTGGTGCGTGGCTTCGGGTGCGCCGCTGGGTTTTCAGCTCTAATTGGGATGGTGAGTGAGCAAATCTGGATGGGGAAACCAGTGATTTTTCAGCAGGGAAATGCAGRGGAACCCATTTATATTCCCAGTTCTTTCCAAGCTGAGAAGGTCCCAAGGGACTGGGGAGAAATTCCAGCGTTTGAGATTCTTGCAGCCAACACCTACGCAGAAGGGAGCACCAAGACCTCGGTTTATCCTTGGCCTTTGACTTGCCTCCTCCAAGTGAGATGAAGCTACTCAGTGCATTGCACGAGGGGGCAAGCTCTTTTTTAGTATACCCCCAAATAACTAGCAAATCCTACCAGCAGGAGGTATTACCCAGCTCGGCAACAACTCAACGGCTACAGGAGAGATAGATAGATAAATAAATAAATAAATAGATAGATAGATAGATAAATAAAAAGCCTGGAGAAGGTTTCCTTACTTATTTTCCAGGTCCTGGGCCAGAAGGACGCACTGCGGGAGGAGGAGACCTCGGGCTTGCAAGCTGCTTGCTGCCTTTGCAAGGCCGCGCGAATCCAGAGCCTCTAACCGAGAGCAACTGGCAAATCACAGGGCCATCAGCGTGATTGGATTTAGTTAATAGCTAATTTAATTAGATTTATTTAATTGGCCCAATTTCCTGGTGTGTGGCCACGGCCCTTCTGCTTGCTCTGAAAACMGGCTGTGAAGGAGCACGTGGGGGAGCCCGAGCAGAGAGAATGAGCACTTAAAAAGCCCCCATTTCCTGCGGGGTGGCACACCTTTGCTCAGGCAAGAACGGAAGAGCACCTCRAAGCCATAAACATTTTTATTCAATTAACGCTTTAAATGCAAAGTTAATTTATATGGGATATTTAAATTTAATTTGAGTTTAATTRGAACGTTATGGTACTCTAAACCGCAGTTGATTATTAAAAATATATCTACGCTATCGAGTGCTAACAAGCATGGGACTGATGAATATTTTAATGCAGTGATGCTAAAGCCCCAATAGATGTTTTTAATAAACTCAACTGGTGTTTAACTCGGAGGAATGAGTTGTCATTTTAAATCTAAGGAAGCACATCTATTTGCAAGTGATTGTGGTGGATATTGCAGAGTAGGGAGATGCTGGCGGGATTCTTTCAGCACTTGCTCTCGTGTATACCCTGAATAATTAAACCGGCACGAGGAAGCCGCTGTTCCAAGTGTCTGTTAAACCGTCCAAAAGTGGCCAGGACCAACACAGGGCAAAGCGTGGCTGTCATGGAGAGCTGGCCTGGGAAAAGCGGGCATCTCCATAGGGAAAACSTGTAGGGTGGCACAACACACGCTGCTGCTGCAGGGATGGAGGCTGCTCTGCATCCTCCCGCTGCAGCCCCAAGACTCTCGTGTGCAGCTTAAACGCTGCATCTAAACCCCCGGTCTGCTCTGGGGGGTTTGTGGGTTTTCTTCCTTTTTTATGTATTTTTTTTTTCTCCACAAAGGCGTTATGTTTTCCCCCAAAGCGGGTGCCTGTGAAGCTCCCTGTCTGCTCCCGCTGTGTAGGTGTGTGTATGCATCCGGGATGGATGACATCAGCCAATTTAAAAGTTAATGACATCTTTTCAAAGAAAACCTCCATCTGGGTAGCAGAGCGGGTTGTTTTCTTTAAAAACGAAACGCGAAACTTTAAACGRTGAGTTCGGCTCCAACGCTGCCGAATCCTGGGTCTGGCCAACTGCTTTCTGAAGCCGGATTCTGGATTCCTTCCATACAATCTGTCACTCAGCTCGCTGCCTTGTTCTGCTTGGATCTGACGTCAGATTTGTGTCTGTACCACGGCGCCTGATCGACACGGATGTTATTTCATATACGGGTCTGAATTCAAATTCATGTAAAGCAGGATTTCAAGACATTTTTTTTTTCCTCCCCCCGAGACTGGCAGCCTCTTCCAAAGGAGAATTCCGCTCGTTGTTACACAGTCCTGCACATGCCATGAAAACCAAGCCCCGGAACGGCAGCAAGTCGGCAGACGAGCAGGGCACGCGCGCTGCACGAGGCGCCCGGCGCCCGCGTGACGGGGGACTTGTTGCAGCTCCATGCAGAGCCTGGGATCCCGTTCCCAGGTCCAGGCCACGCACTTGGAACCAGCTCCGCGGCTGGCCCCCAATTCCTGCGATTATCCAAAGCACGGGAGCATCCTGAGCCCGCACAATAGCCCCGGGGGTMTCCTGCGGCAGGATGTCCTTCCGGCTTCCTCCTTCCCGGCGGGATCTTCTGAGGGAGCCGGGATGCTGCCGGGGCCTTGGCCGCTTTGCTCGAGCCTCGCTGCCGGGACGCGTTTGGGGCGGAATAAAGCTGATTTAGAACTTTGCAACCTCCCGTCCAATAATTTCATCAAACGGACCCCGACTGGAAGTTTGGGTTGCTCGGTTTTGCTGTTGAAGAAATAATCTTCCCATCAGATTTCTCWTTTTTTTTCCTTCCTTTTCCAGGTCCTGGGAGGTGCCATCACTTTGTAAGGAAGCTCCTGGCTGATGGAAAGGTCAGACCAGSTGGTGGGACCAGCGGAGCTTCCTCGTCTTCAGTGCTGCGTCTCCTGCTCCATCCCACAGATATGGGGACCGAAGGGACCCCCAGAGAGCAGCGTCTGGCTGGGTCAGCTCTGCGCTCACCCATCATCACCACRTGGCCTTCCTGGGGAGGACAGGGGCGTTTCTGAGCCCCAGGCCCCCCGTGTGCCACCGTCTCCCACCAGCCCAGAGCACGTTCTGTGCTGCCACCCAGGGAGGCGGGAAGAAATGGGTCAATGGGTTTGCCAATTAAAATTGCAGGAAGCATCCTCCTCCTCCCTCACGCCAGCTGATGAGGAGAAATTAAAAATTAAAGGTTCTGATGCTTTTACCCTCYCGTGACAGAGCTCGGCCTGTTTTCCCCAAGGATCTGGTTTCCTGTACGAAGTGCATTGAGGTGGGATGGAAACGGGTCCCTCGCGGCCGGAGGACCAGGTCCCACCCACACCAAGGCGGCCCTCGGAAGCCCGGGAAGCTTCTTCCAGCCTGCAGCTGCCTGGGAGCTTGAGGCAGCTTGCRGGCAGCGAGCTCAGTGACGGGAGATAATCCCATAATCATCCGAAAAGATAACTCTTCCAATAGGCAGATACACCGGCTGAGCACGGAAACGGGGCTGGYGTTCACGGCCGGCTGCACTCTGCAGCGCTTAAAAACAAGGGCTCGAGCGGTCCGAGACGGCCAGGGAACCAGATGAAGGAGCCGCAAGAGAAGACAGCCCTCGGCCGGGACAGTGGCCACAGCAAGATGCCCACGGCACATCCCTCCGGCGGGGCTGCCGGGGAAGGCGCTTCCCACCCGGCACGGGCCTCCTCCCGGAGGGGCCGTCCCACCGCATCTCGTGTCGCAGGCATCACAGCATCAGTCAGCAGCTGTAAATTGGTCGGGCTGCTATTTGTTTTGCCTGTAAATCAGGAGCATGTGGCATGACTGAAGTTATGCTTTTCATGTATGCATAAAATTAAAKCTGAAGCCATAGGCAGTGCTGTTAATATGCTCTGCTAAAGACAGATGTCTGGGGTGAGTAAAACCTGAAAATAAATGAAGCAGCACGGCGAGAGGGTTCCAGCTCTGRCACTCCATGGGAGCCAGCGCAAGCAAAGCAATTTGCACCGTCCATGGCTTTTACAAGGGCTTAGGAATACRCTGGCTGCACTGCCAGGTCTCTGCTGTTTACATACCAGTCTGCAGAACAGACCTCTCGAAACGACCTTCTGCTCGTTACTTTGCCAGCTGCTAACGGGATACGATCGGTTTGGAATTGCTGTGTTTGGAAGTCACTTGGGCCTAGGCATAGGAACCATCGGACCATCCAGAGGAGGCCTGGATTACCCTGCAGCCCCAGCTAACAAGAGAGCTGGAGGTGTCTGGAGGGCTCTGATCAGCAGAGAACGGGGCCAAAGACACCAAGAGAGAGGAATGGCCAGAATGCAATTGGGGCAGCACCCAGGCCTGGGAGAAGGTGGCCTTGAACCATTCCATGATGGCTCGAAGTGCTCAGAACGTGCCAGGAGAGGCTGTCCGGAGATCACATTCTTCTACAGCAGTGACCAAARCCTCAAAAGAAAAGCAAAGGAGCCCAATGAGCTCTATCGAAAACTGTAACCTTCCCCGTTTGGCTTTGGAAGGGATGACACAGATATCCTGCTCATCAGCAGAATCTGGGCAACGAGAGACACCGGAATCCTTCATTAGTCCTGCACGTTGCCCTGTAGCAAAGCTTCTCCTTCCCCACCAGCTCCTGAAACGGCTTTCCCGGATCAGCCCACACAAGAGAAAGAAATAGGGAGACGGGATGGCAAAGGCATCCCCGGATGTCTACAGGGTAGACATCTACATGTGAGCTCATCCCTGAAACTTCCTTGCTAGTCTGTGGGAGAAAGAGGCATTTTTAGAGCATGATTCATTGACCTGTTTTAGACAGCTCCATAAGGACAAAATGAATCACCCGCTCAGGTGCCTAAATTTCTCTCCATCCTCTCCACACGGTGTGAGCTTGAATGGTGCATGGATGCACCAGGAACGTGAAGGGTGGTGAGCAATGGGCTCCCATGGGAGCCCTGTGGCACGGGGCAGCCCCAGCATCTGTGCCAAGCCCCTCTCCTCTGCAAAAGAGGGGATAAGTGACCTCCCTTCTGCTCTACTTCTCCCACTTTTCTCAGCCCAGGGATGATCCGGATTGATCATCCGGAGTACAACCCGAGTGCAYGGTTGTTGGCACAAGGACTTGCTGCGTGGTTTGGCCTCTGCACGTCCCTATAGCGTATCACCAGTGTCACTGTCCCCACTCTGCATCCTGCGATCCGAGCTTCTCCACGCCCCAAGCTCCCACGCTGGTCTCCAAATGACGGCTCTGCCACTTGCACCTGCAAAACTAGGTAGGAAATTCAACGCAAACAGCATTTCTGGTGAGTTCCTCCTGCTTGGTACATCTGCTCAGGTTGGAGAGGTCAGAAAAACAGCTTTCCTTGGGCATTTTGGCACTTCCAGCCCTCATGAACCAGCAGAATAGAAGCAGACAAGGTATTTATAGACAGCATTGGGCGAAGAACCAGCACTGGSTTCCAGATTTGCAAACTCCCTCCCCCAGGGCTGGGTTCAAGCCTTGTCTGAATGTTCATATTAATCAAAAGCTACTTAGACACGTTACACCTTCCACGAGAGTAACAGGAATTCATTAGAGGGAGCTGCTAACAAATGAGGGAGTATTACTGGAATATTRTTTTCTATACTCAACACAGCGCAAAGCAGAGAGCAGCAGAGATGTCAGGGTTTACCCTTGCCAAGGAGGATGGCACCTGCTCTTCGAAGTCCCCTTTGTCCCCAGCCCAGGCGCTGCAGGCTCCTCTTTACTCTCAGCTTCCTCTCCCTTTTAAACAGTGACCATTGCAATTGCTCCCCAGCTCAGCAGGTCAAGGAGAAGCTTGCTAGGATGACGTTCGCACTGCAATAGCCCTGGAGAAAACAAAAAAAAGCAGCATGCAAGGAAGGGCTGGGGGCTCTTTGCCTGCAACCGGAGCGGGAAAGGTATTTCCCAGCGCTTACTTGGGGCACTTTCTGAGCACAGAGCTCAGTGCAAACACAGAGCCGGCTTCTCCTCTCCCAGCAGGTCTGAGCTGGTGGAAACCCCGGGCAACTGGAGCAATAACACAGTGGAATAAAGGAAAAATTACCTCCCTTATTTGATGTGCTCATAGAGCAAATATTGCACCCGCGAAGGAAACGTCAGCGACAAGTGTCTTTGCTGTATGGCTCCAAGAAGTGACACTTAACACAGCGTCGCTGGCCAGCGTGTCGTGTCGGGCTGCTCGCAGGGGACAAGCTGGGAAATTGGTGGCACTGGGTGCTGGCTCAGGCACGCTCCATCACGGCGATGGCCACACGGGCTCTGCCCTCTGTCTTGCATTGGCAGCTCCCTGCTAATACGGTCGGTGGGGAAGTGTTTCCTTTCCCCAGACCCCATCTGTCTCCGCGAGGTTGGAACAGGAATGAACTTTGCTTGATAGGTTTGTTAGAGTTTGGTTGATTCCTTAGGATAAACGCGCTCGGAAGAGAGCATTAACTTATAAAACATAATTTATTTACCCCTTAAAGAAGAGATTTACTTAGAAGTATGAGAACCTGAACAAGATTAACTGTTAGAGAACACTGTTAATAATAGTTTGCTAGAAGTTATTACAGTTTTTAAAACAAACATGGATTAAAAGATCGCTTTGAGTTCTCAAGCATCAATTATGTCTCTACTGGAATTCATTTGTCCAATTACCATTTCTGCTCATTATACAGCTTGCTACAAAAACAAATCTTTTTTTTTTTCCATAGAATAAAAGCCATTTATGATTTTCAATAGCTAACACTTGTGACTTGGATTTTTTTTTTCTTTTTTTAGCCCCCATTTGGAGGCAAACTTCAGCTCGATTTCTTCATTTTAGCTGCCGTTACCGCCTCACCAATGCGGTTAGTTATTGGGTAGGGAATCCCYGCTCCGCTCGGGGGAGTCTTGAAATTAACGCCGTGATGTCGGGAGGACGTTGCCCATGGCAACCCTTTAATTTGCTGGAGCGCTTCCGCGCGGGYGAGCTCCGGAGCCCCGCACCGGGATGCGGAGGCCCCGTGTGCTGCAGCACGGCGCGGTCAAAAGTCATTCCCTCTGTCAAAAACAACGGCTGCTTTTGCATCTGAAGACAACATAGGAAATTACTGACCTGCAGCCTCCTCCTCGCGCTCCCTAGATGTGCCTTGAGGAGCCCTCCTCCATCCCATGGGATGCAGCGACACCGCTTAGGCTCAAGGAGAAGCAGTTTCTG